>OX459112.1:106006478-106239596 GCA_949775065.1 Brachyopa scutellaris
AAACGATCTATGCCATCGCTCTATCATTCCGTTAGAAGCGGGATGGTAAGCAGTTGTCCTAGTTCGTGTGCAGCCGATGAGTTTTGTTAGCGCGTCAAACAAAACTGATTCGAATTGGGATCCTCTATCAGATGTTATTGTTGCTGGAGCTCCGAATCGAGAAACCCAATTGGTGTAAAACGCTTTGATGACAGAATCGGCCGTGATGTCTTTTAGTGGGACTGCTTCAGGCCAACGAGTAAATCTGTCAATCATTGTAAGGAGATATCTATATCCCTGCGAGAGTGGCATGATTACTAGGTCGATATGTACGTGCCGAAATCGATCACTTGGCATTGGGATGTGTTGTGGAGTGTTTTTCACATGACGACCAATTTTGCTACGTTGACATGGCAAGCACGTTCTGCACCACTCGAGAATATCCTTGGCCATGTGTGGCCAAACGTGACTATTGCACACGAGCTTCTTTGTCGAACGTCCACTCGGATGAGAGAAGTTATGCATGTTTTCAAACACTCGTCTTCGTAAAGATTTGGGCACATATGGACGGATAGTAGCGGTTCCAATATCGCAGTAAACGATAGCGCTTGTGCCATCAACTCTTAGACCTCGAAGTTGCATAGATGTTTCAGTTGGGCACTCGATAAGTTTCCGCAACTCTTCGTCAACATTTTGCATATCAGCCAGCTCTTGTGTACTTACAATAACCGGTACGTTGATAGTGTTGATACGCGAGAGAGCATCCGCTACAACATTTTCTTTGCCAGAAATATGAACAATTTTTGTTGTGAGTTGTCCAATTTCTTCAAGCTGTCTTGCGACACGATCACAGGCATGATCTGACTTCTTTTGGAATGCATATATCAGCGGCTTGTGGTCTGTAAGGATCACCAGATCTCTTCCATCGATGATATGCTTAAAATGTTTCACCGCTCGATATATAGCTAGCAATTCTCTATCGTAGGTCTTGTATTTCGTTTCTCGCTCACTAAGCTTTTGGGAGAAAAAACCCAATGGTTGTACCTCGTCATTTAGTCGTTGATCTAAGGCTGCTCCTATTGCGATGTCAGATGCGTCACACCGAAGAACAAGTGGAAGATTGGCTCTTGGATGTGCAAGTTGCACAGCGTCCTTGAGTTTTTGCTTGCACTCTTCGAAGGCTTTGTCAGCTTCTGGTGTCCAGTGCACGGGCCGCTTGTCATGTTTTTTCGCTCCTTTTGTGAGTTCTACGAGTGGAGCTTGCGTTTGGGCTGCACCAGGTAGACAGCTTCGGTAAAAATTCCAAGAGCCAAGGAATCTTCGCAGCTTGTCCATTGTGTCTGGCTTGGGGTAGTTTGTGATCGCATCGACACGCTCTTGAGGAGGCTTAATGCCGTCTTTGTTTACCGTGTAACCAAGATATTTGACTTCGGATTGTCCAAAGACACATTTCGCGGTGTTGATGACTAGGCCGAATTTCTGAAGTCGTTCCATGACGAGCTCAAGATGCTTTCGGTGTTCGACTTCGTTAGTCGATGCGATAAGCAGGTCGTCAATGAACGCGTGGACAAATTCGAGGCCTCGTAGGACAGTGTCCATGAATCTTTGCATTGTTTGTGCAGCGTTGCAAAGTCCAAAAGTCATCACCGTAAACTCAAAGAGACCAAAGGGTGTGATAACAGCCGTCTTCGGTATGTCTTCTGGTGCGAGAGGAATTTGATGATATGCCCTCTTTAGATCGAGTACAGTAAAAATCATTTGTCCTGGTAGTTGGTGGGCAAAATCCTTGAGGAATGGCAAAGGATATTTGTCTGGGACGGTTATACTGTTAAGGCGTCGATTGTCACCACAAGGCCTCCATTCTCCTGATTTCTTAGCAACAAGGTGTAGTGGTGATGCCCATTCGCTGTCCGATGGTCTGCAGATTCCGCGTTGAATCATATCGTGGAACTCGTCTTTGGCTGCTTTTAGTTTTTCTCCAGCTAGACGGCGCGGTCGTTCTGCGACAGGGTGTCCTCGTACAATTATGTGATGTTGTACGGAATGATCTGCGACCTTGTTGGTGGATTCGTGGGTGATACTGCTATATTTCTTGAGGATATTAGAGTACGGGTTTGATAAATCCAAAGTGTGGAGTGTAGGTTGAGATGAATCGACGATATTACCTGACTTACTCAGATGAGTGATGCTGTCGAAAAGAAGTTTACGTTTTAAATTTATAACAAGGCCAAAGTTATGAATGAAGTCGGCGCCAATGATTGCCTGCGTTACATCAGCGACGATGAAACTCCAACGGAAATCTCGACGAAGTCCGAGGTCAATCGAGATTGTTTTGTTTCCATACGTCGAGATGGTGGAACCATTGGCGGCGAATAATTTAGTCAGGGCAGGTTTCTTAGTGCTGGTGTATTTTTCTGGCAGAACAGAAACGTCTGCACCAGTATCTATCAGGAAAGGGATTTGGGTTTTCTTATCGGCAACTTGTAGGCGGAATCGGTCGTTGCTGCCGTGCGCGACCGCTATTTCGCGCAACGGCAAATTTAGTTTTCCGATTTATTCCAACGTGGACACCCTTGGCGACAGTTATGTGCTTCATCGCCAAATCTGTCGTGATAGTAACAAAGCTTGTTATTACCGGAGTCAGTGCGTCGGGTTTGGCTGGTTGATCTTTTACGAGATACAGAACATTTTGAAAATTGTTGGTTACCTTTAAGAGCGTTTATATCCATGCGTAGGGATTCAATGGACTTAACGACTTCATTCAAGGTCATGGTACTGGTTTTTGAAACAGCCTGTACCTCTTCTGTTGGAGCTGGCGATGCGATTGTGCATAGACGAGAGTTGGACATATCAAAGATTTTATCGCCAACTTCAGCCAGTTTGTCAAGGTTTTCTTGACCGGTTGCTAACAATACGGTACGCAAGTTTTCAGGCAACCGATCGAAAAAAAGTGTGCGCATAATAGCTTGGTCGCATCTTCCAGAAGCTAGATGCTTCATGTGTGCCAAGATCTCTGTAGGTTTTTTTCCTTCAGTGTCTTCACCCCGCAGCAGTCGTTGTAATTGGGACTCAGGTGTTGGGGCGAAGTTACTGATTAGCCTCTCTCTCAAAGCTAGGAATTTGTTAGTGGTCGGTGGATTACTGACCAAATCCCCAACTACTCTTAACGCTTCCCCTTCGAGGCTGACTAACAAGTGGGCGTATTGTTCAGCGTCGTTTGAAACACCACCAAGTTGAAAAGCGATTTCTACTTGTGATAGCCATAGTTCCGGATACACAGCATTGAATTTTGGCAGTTGAGTTCGTTGTGCCAAAACCCTCTGAGCATCTGGGGGAAACGTTAAAATAGTAGGAATGGAACTCACTAGTTGGTTGGTTGTAGCTTGAGGTGTGGGACTTGGTGGAACTCTAATTGACGTGGGAATAGGTACTTCCTGTCTCAGTTGGTTGTCTTTTAGAGTCCGAATCGCTTCGTTTGCCAACGAGAGTTCCCATCGTAGCTGATTGAGGAGATCAAGGGTTGATGAATCGTTTGGTTCAGCCATCTTCGTGCTTTCGTCGCTTGAAAATTGTTCTGGGCTTGTATCGATGGGATTTGTTGCCCGAGTTCTAGGTCGCTTCATGTGTTTGAAAAGGGCTTTGCAAATTCCACTGGATCACGTCGGGGTCACCAGTTTATAGCGATCAAATTTGATAGCTATAATTATTTTGATAAATAAGTTGAAAACGGTTATTTATAAAAATTATTCAATATTTATTAAATAATAATCCAATGGAATATAAAGTCCTTAATTAATAGTCGTTAATTATATTCTTGTCCCAGTCTTCTGTGTTCCGTTGAGACTGAACCGTCTTATTTGAGAGTGTAAGAATAATGATTTGAAAAACGAGCCTCCACTCATTGGTCGAATGTTTTCTCGATTGGTCGTAGAACTTTCTATTTATTTCCTAACAAACAGAACTGGTCGAATTTCTCTCTTCTCTGTTTCGAAGTTTGAGTGTTCGAAAGTTTATTTGGTTTTGGGATGACAGCTGGAAATTGACGTGTATTAATTACACGCTACAAGTTTATAGCGATGTTTGTCACAGTCGCTATATTTATACGTTGTCCAAAATAAAACAAATCAATTTCAACTTAAACTACTTTAAATTTAATTTGAACGTTCTCAAAGATCAACCATTCGCTTATTGAGTTCTACGTCGTTGTTCTTCTTCTTCTTTTTTCCTCCTTTCTTGCAAAGATTACGCTCCTTCTCATTAGCGGGCAATTGCGGAACTATTTCCACTGTGAGGAAACAGCTGTCAAATCACCAAAAGTTCCTTTTGGGCATTATATAATTTTCGTACACGGCAGTCTGTCAAATGTTCTACAAATCGCTTTCAGCGCCCCCTGACGATGAGTAGGCGTAAAATTCCTAGCCAGCTGCTTTTGGCTGGAAATAAAATCAAGAGTTGTAGGCAGCTGGTTGTTGTATTTGTTTTACGTGTCAAATTTTACTTTGCTAGAAACTACTGGCTAGCTACGTTTCAAAAAAACACGGCTATTTTAGGACGACCGAGAAGAAAATACATTAAGTAGAAAATAAAAGACGACTTGTATTTCAAATAGATACATATGTACATATGTACATAAGTATTTATTTCAATTTAATTTTTATTTACAATTACGAGATACAAAGTATACATAATATTAATATGGACTAAAATATACATACATACTTAAGTTACACAGATATTTATATCTTACAAAAGATTTTTATTATTTATTTTTACATAAATGCTTAGTCGCAATCCACACGTTGACTCATGAGTCGCGACTCTTTTCTATTTTCTGTTTTCAACTGTCATTCGGTGAGGCGCTTGAATCCACACGTTGACTTTTGAGTCACGACTCTTTTATAATTTCTGTTTTCGTAATTTGACAATTCTCTTTTATTTTTTTCTTTCGCTTTTGAAATGGTTACAGCTCTGTATTTATTAGTTTCTATGAAGATGTATTGCTTACGTTTTGTAATTTTCCTAAAATAGTAACTATGGAGAATCTGTATTAGTTGTTATACAAATTTAGATGTATTCCATATATGCATAATCACTTAAATCATCAATTTTTGTTCGTCAAATTAATTTCTTTCGTAATTTTCAAGACAATTGCGTTCTACGCGCAACGAAAATAAATGAAGCGAAATAGCAAAATAACGAACAAGAAAAAGAGAAACGTCAAAAAGAGTCTCGGAAAATTCTGCCCGCGACTCACCGGGCAGCTTGCTTTCTATCACATCGTTCGTCTCTTTCGTACTCATGTGAGTCGCGACTCATGAGTCAACGTGTGGATTGGGACTAACATATATTAGGTCTGTTCCCGTACCTGTCCAAAACAGCCGAAATCAGCCAAATCCTGTTCCCGTACGAAGACTTTTCATATGTTTTGACAGAAGAGAGTGTAGTTTTCGGCTGTTTGCAACAGTACGGGAACAGACCTATATTTATTTGCTTATTAAAAAAATATTCTGTTTTTTCGATAATTGTAGGTCATAATGTATGTTAACTATAAAAAGTACATTTTTAAAGATCTAAACATTACATAATTATTTGGTTCACTTTAATTATGACAATTTGTATATAAATTACTAGAAGTGCAATGAATAAATTACAAAGTCAAGAATTTACAAAATCAAGATATCATATTTACATTTCAATACATTATTTAAGAAATACAGACAATTTTAGAATATACATAATAATAACTTATTATAATACATAATATTCACTTCAACGATATGCACATTAGATATGTACACTGACTTTTGGAAAAGCTAAAAAACGCGAATCAGAAAATATTATTTATACGAATAGACGAAATTAATATTGGAACATATATAATTCGCGCACTTTATTCGGAAAATGTAGAGAACACAAAAGAACTAACTATGCGATGCCGATTGCAGCCATTATAACCTCAAGCGTACATGGGGAAAATTTTATTATGAACAAAAAAAAACATAAAACGAAAATATTTGTTTATATATTTTTAGCACTTCATGTGCGCTCAATATTTAGGAATATTTTAAAACCACTTTCACTATTTTTGCTTATACACATAATATAATATGTTATATATTATATAACATAATTTTTACATTCTTTTTCCCGAAAGAATAGTTTTACCGATTTTTCCACACGAAATGACGTTTGGCAGCCGAAATTGTAAGCCAAGAGCTCCACGTGTAGTTTTGTAGCATTACGGCCTGTTTCACATATAGGAGGCGCTGGTCAACTAGATATGTAGCTTTATAGAGTGTCTACTAACTTGAAAACGAGTGTCAGTGAGCAATAATTAATACACATACAAAATTAAGTTAGAATTAAGATTATAAAATTTATTTCAAAAAAAGATTTAAAAATTACAAGAAGTAAGTACAAAAAAAACGAAGAAGCCGTTGAGATGATATTTTAAAGAAGAGAATGATGTCATTTGCAAGAAGTTCTTGTACGTGTGGCGCCGGCAAAAACCGTCTGGATTTTTTTGCGCCCGAAGCGACGCGTAGTTGTGGAGATTCTTAGTAGATGACCGCCACAGGTACTCTCCTCCAGTGACGTTCGTAGAAGGAAACGAAACTTTCTTATTTTGGCGAGAATAAGTTTTGACAGCAGCGGTGGAATTTGGATTTGAATTCAAATTTAAATTTGATTTTTTTGAATATGTGGATGCTGGAGCGATGGATTTCGATTTCGTTGATTCTGGATGTTCGGTTGTAAATTGGGTTTGTATAGCTTGATCTTCTTTTACTATGTATGCTGGTTTAAGTCTATTTACAGTGACAACTTTTTCAACTCCATCGACTTTAATTTTAAACAGATGGTCGTTTATGCGTTCGATGACTTCGAAAGGTCCAGAATATGGTGGCTCAAGTGGTCGTTTTACAGCATCAATTCTGAGAAATACGTGGGAACAAGAATATATATTTTTTAAAACGAACATACGTGATTTGATGTGATGTGCAGTTGCGGTTGGTCTAAGTCCTCTGATGTGTTCACGGAATTTCTCCAGAAAGAATTGTGGATCAGCAGGCATGTCTTCCGAGATGAAGAATTCTCCAGGTATTCGCAAACCTGTACCATAGACCAGGTCAGCAGGCGAAGCATTCAAGTCTTCCTTGTAGCAAGTGCGTAGTCCGAGTAAAACAGTTGGCAAAGCGTCTGGCCAAGGAATTTGTGCATTGCATATGAGAGCTGCTTTAAGCGTGCGATGCCAGCGTTCAATGATCCCATTTGCTTGCGGATGGTATGCTGTTGTGCGAATGCGATTAGCACCGATCATCCGAATTAAGGCTTTGAATAGTGCGCTTTCAAATTGTGCCCCTTGGTCAGTGGAGATGGTGAGAGGGGTGCCAAACTGAGCTATCCAATTAGCGTAGAATGCATCGCAAACCGTGTCGGCTGTCATGGCCTTCAATGGTACTGCTACGGGCCACCTGGAGAATCTATCAATAATGGTTAAGCAATACCTGAGATTCTTCACTGTCGGTAGTTCGATGAGGTCCATGTGTATGTGATTAAATCGACTGTCAGGCACATCAATCTTGTTTGGCGTTAGTTGATTGTGACGTTGGATTTTTGAGCGCTGGCAGGCGATGCAATGTCGTGACCATTCAAGAGCATCTTTTCTGATTCCAGGCCATACATACTTTTGCTTGAGTTGGCGGCATGTGATTCGACCACTAGGATGGGACAGCCCATGAATAATGTCGAATGCTTGTCGTCGAAGAGTGCCAGGCATGTATGGTCGGACGAGTCCAGAGGAAATGTCGCAGTAGATGATATTGCGACCATCAATTGACAAGCGCTGTAGCTTGAGAGAGTTGGTGCTGGTGTTGTTCAGAAGTTCTTGAAGTTCGTCGTCTTTTTCCTGATGTTCCTGGATGTTCTCAGCGGTCAAGAGTGTTGGCATGTTTATTGCGCAGATGCGAGACATTGCATCAGCAACGATGTTGTCTGTGCCTTTGGTATAAACAATCTCTGTTGAAAACTGCAAGATGTAATCCAGTTGTCTTAGCTGTCTTGGTGATGCTTTCTCGGCTTTTTGTGCGAAAGCATACGTGAGCGGTTTGTGATCAGTTTTGATTACGAACTGACGACCATCGAGGATGTGACGAAAGAACTTGATTGCTGCGAAGATTGCCAAAAGCTCCCTATCGTAAGTGCTATATCTTGTTTCGGTGGGACTTAGCTTCCTGGAAAAGAATCCGACAGGCCTACATGTATCACCTTCAAGCTGCTCCAGTGTTGCGCCGATTGCGGTGGATGAGGCATCAGTAGAAAGTGATAGCGTTTCAGTTAGCGAGAGAAAGGGTGTACGAACTGCTAAAGCTACACTTTTCTTGCAATCAGTCAAGGCTTTCTCGCTCTCTGGTGTCCAAGGCACTTTACGTTTGTCGTTCTTTTTAGCATCTTTTAGATATGCGTTAAGTGGTGCTTGCAATTGGGCGGCGTTCGGAATGCATTTACGGTAGTAGTTTATAACGCCCAAGAAACGGCAGAGATCGGTGATAGTTTCCGGTTTTGGGTAGGAGAGAATGGTTTCAATCCTGTCAGGTGGTGGTTGGTATCCGTCCTTGCTGATGGTATAACCAGATAAACTAGTTGTTCCTTTCCGAACTCACACTTACTGACGTTGATGGCAAGTTTGTGTTTGCGAAGGATTGCGAAAACTTGTTGCAAATGTACGATGTGTTCCTCCCAAGTGTCAGACGCTATAATGAGGTCATCGATGAATTTGGCGACGTAGTCCTGGTCTCTAAAGATGGTGTCCATGTGGCGTTGGAAGGTCTGAGTAGCGTTGCGTAAACCTGGTGGCATGCCAAGGAATTCGAAGAGCCCAAATGGTGTGGTGATGGCAGTTTTTTCGATGTCCTGTTGTGCCATTGGGATCTGATGATATGAACGCACCAGGTCGATGGTTGAGAACATCTTTTTGCCGTGTAACCCTTGAAACAGATCTTCTATAAACGGCACTGGATAGCGATCCGGAATAGTCTGAGAGTTCAGACGTCTGTAGTCACCAGTTGTTCGCCAGCTACCAAGCTTTTTAGGAACCATATGTATTGGACTGGCCCATTGACTACTGGATGGTCGGATGACGTTGTGTTTCAATAGAAAGTCAATGTCATCTTTGGCAACCTTGAGCTTTTCACCAGCTAACCGGCGAACACGTTCAACAACGGGAGGACCAGTCGTCACGATATGGTGAGAAACAGCAGTAGTGTTCGCAGCAGTCGGCGAAACGAATACAGGAGGTTTAGTGATGTCGATGAAATCTTGCAACAACTTTGAAATTTGGGGATGAAGGTTGGCAAGAGATTGTTGTTCAACTGTCGAGATATTATATTCTGTAGTTGCAACAACACTTCCGCTGGTGGACAATGTAGTCAGTGGGTCAACAAGGCGACATTTTTTTAGGTCGATGAGTAGACCGTAGTGAACGATGAAGACAGCTCCAATTATTGGTGATTTGACATCAGCAATTATGAAGGACCATTCGAACGCCCGTCGTAGGCCAAAGTTGACTATTAACGTTTGCTGTCCATAGGTGTTAATTATGGATGAGTTTGCCGCATACAGCTTGAATGATGTAGGTTGAAGAAGCCTTTTGATTGAATTCCGTGGTAGCACTGATACGATAGACCCAGAGTCAATGAGGAACTTCATGTGTGTGGATTTATCATACAAGTGCAAGCGGAATTCTTTGTTAAAGTTGTTATTGTTGTGAGGATTGCTGTCGCCGACCGCCTCTACGGACGACAGCCCTGCTGGTTTTCCGAGTTGTTCGATGATGGCTTATAATTGCAAGGTTGCAAACAACGCTGGGCTTTGTCACCAAATCGATGGTGGTAGTAGCATGCTCGTGAAGAGTCCGGCGTTCGGGAGCGAGATCGTGAATGAGTTCGCTTTTTCTCACGCAGTTTGCTGGATAGCTCTTGAACGGAGATTGAAAGCTGTGCGATGGACTTCTCCATATTTGTCAACCTTTGCTCGAGAAGTCTAGAATTGCTGCTTTTGTCGGACTTGTAGGCATCAGTGTGAGTTGTTGATGTAGCCATAACGTAGAAACTGCTGTGGCTGCTTTCCATTAGGCTGTCGGCGACATCAGCTAGTTGGTCGAGTGTGGCACCGCGAACAGCCTTGAGGATTTTGCACACCGTTTCAGGCAGAAGTCCCAACCATTTTGTTCGCAGCAGATCGTCATCGGCTCTGCCACCACTGAGTGTCTTCATCGTTCTTAGGAGTTGAGAAGGCTTTTTGTCTCCAAGTTCCAATTCAGTGAGAAGTTTGTGTAGCTGACGCTCAACTGAATCAGAAAACCGTTTGATGAGATTGTCTCTCAAGTGGTCGAATTTGTCCTTTTCTGGTGGAGTTCGAATGATGTCAGAGACTTCCTGGAGAACGTCCACATCAAGAGCTGCTACAACAGCGTAGTACTTACTACCATCTGCTCGGATATTTCGTGTCCTGAATTGCGCATCGATTTGGATGAACCAAAGTTCTGGATTTGACTTCCAAAATGGAGGAAGTTTAAAATTGGTCAGCGCAACTATGTTTTCCTCTTGGTTGGCATTTCTTTGCTGATTTGCACCCTCAGGCACATCATTAGGGTTTGGTTGAGGAGAATTTGGACGAGACATGATCAAAAAAAATGTATATATATGTATGAATTACTCACGACACCCACGACGATCACTTCGGGGTCACCAATGTAGCTTTATAGAGTGTCTACTAACTTGAAAACAAGTGTCAGTGAGCAATAATTAATACACATACAAAATTAAGTTAGAATTAAGAGATAAGATTTATTTCAAAAAAAGATTTAAAAATTACAAGAAGTAAGTACAAAAAAAACGAAGAAGCCGTTGAGATGATATTTTAAAGAAGAGAATGATGTCATTTGCAAGAAGTTCTTGTACGTGTGGCGCCGGCAAAAACCGTCTGGAATTTTTGCGCCCGAAGCGACGCGTAGTTGTGGAGATTCTTAGTAGATGACCGCCACAGATATGCAGTCAGTTTTGGCATTCAGGATCTTAAGCGCCGTACACACGTATCAATGAACATTGACAATGTTTTGCCCCATATTTTGTTCAGTTGCTTCGCATGTATTGCTGAACATGGACGCAGATTAATATCTTCTAGCTATGAGCTGGAGTAAATGCTCAATATGAATTAATATAATGCAACATTGGCAGTAATGGATGCGTTTCTGACGGAGACGATATATAGTGCACCGATTTCTATGATGACCTTACTGACAAGAGATTGAAAATACCACCCCCACACAATGTCCTATTAACTTTTCTAATAACCTAATCGCTTCTCGCGGAGCTTTACATATGCTTTTAATTTTTCTTCTTTATTCATACTATGTTATATATTCCTGATTTAATTTTCCACAAACATTCGTTTTCCGATAAATTCGTTAAGGAAAAATCTGCCACATTGCCGTAAAACAGACATTTTCCTCCACCGACAACCACAGGCGAATGACAACATTGACAAGTAACATTGATGCACCAAACACACGTTCAATGAAACATTGAAACATTGTCAATGAACATTGAAGAAAACCAAATAAATTTTGGTTTCCATCAATGTATCAACGTTACTTGACGAAAACATTGAAACGCATACAAACGATCAATGTTACTTGAATGAGTCATGTTTCAAGTAACATTATCAAGTAACATTGATGGTGTGTACGGCGCTTTAGATTGACTGCATATCTAGTCAACTAAGTCACCTTTTACATTGGCCGAGAAAGATCGGCCGGGACCCGAATGTCAGGGAAAGGGAGGTGAGAAGTGCAGGGGGTAGCTCGCGTCGGCTGGGTAGCGCAACCGAGACGATTTTTGCGTGTTCTCTTTTATCTCGTTTCGTATTTTCATTCACTTGCTTTATTCTTGTGTTCTCAGAGTTGAGTTCGTGTCGCCGGAGGAATTTTTTAGAGACTGTGTTCGGTGAGTGTTCTGTGTTTTATGGAAAGTTCTGAGTGGTCTCATGATTTAATCAAACATTTGATTTTACATTTTCAAATGCATGAAAATCTTTATAATCTAGCTCATCTAGATTATATTAAAATGATTAAGAAAGCAAATTCAATTACTGAAATTCTGATTTTTCTTCCTTTTCTTAGGTAAATCTGGTGATGTTTCACAGCATTTAAGTAAATCAAGAAGTATTCGCTGGTCATTGCTACCGTCTAGATCCAAGACGTCAATAAAACCATAAATACACTATATCTAATCATTCAAAATTTCAATATTTTTTCCATGCATTTTAAAGACTTTTTTTGTTTTTAGTTCTATACTGATAGCAACATCTTCCGAACACAGCGCGTTAAGAATGAAGGGAGAAAAGGATTAAATAGTCGGCTGTCGGAATCGGGACGTGTATAAGTACGGCCCGAGCCCAAAAGAGAATAACGATAAGTCAGCCGACCTTTCTCGGCCAATGTAAAAGCTGACTAAGATCTTGAATGCCCCCAATATCTGCAAGACCAATAGGTGTGTTTGGTATCTTTTTTGGCACACGGAATTGAGATCTGTCAAATAGTAGAATCCTCTCAAAGAGAGAGAACTCCTCTCAAAGAGAGAGAACTCCTCTCAACGAGAGAGAACTCCTCTCAAAGAAAGAAAACTTGCACAAAAGTAAACAAACGCTTTTCAAACAACACTTGGTCAAACGTATCAAATTGTTTTTGTTTTCCACGAGGACGGGATGGATCGTCAAAGAGTACGGACGCGTTTAAAAACGCGGTATAAACTTTAAACTTTTTTATTTTTTTTCAAAGTTTGCAATTGTCTTTCTCACACGCAGAAAGTTTAAAACATGTAACGTAAATAACTATTTAACAATTTAAGTGACCAGGAGGAATTCGGCTGGCCAAAAGCATCACAAGGCTGATTCCATTAATAATACAGACCGCAATTCAGTAACGGATCCGGTCTCCTCGACGCTAATCGATATTTTTTCTTATTTCAAAGACAAGGAGGAATACAATAATAAATACATGAACTCGGAACAGTTTTCCTCCTTCTCTTTTCGTTTTTAGTTTTAGGTTAGGTTAAGGTAGAGTAAGCAATGCTCTATGATAGACAATACGTCAAAAGTAACAGCCCTCAGCTCCGCAAGCAAGAGCAGATACACTATATAACTGTTGCCACGAGGCATTAAAATTTTCACATATAACTGAAGGAGAAGGCCATACGTTAAAGCCTCTCACTTTACAACATTAGTAACAATGAACAAACTGTATACCTAGATGAATAAGCAATTGTAACAATGAAGTCTTAATAAAATCAATTCAATTTAATTTTTGTTTTCCACTAACAATGTAGATTATGACATTTCACAAACTGTCAGATGGCTGGTTTGACAGAATTGGCTCGGTTCTGTCAAACCAGCCATCTGATAGTTTCTGAAATGTCATAATCTTCATTGTTAGTGGAAAACAAAAACAATTTGATAGGTTTGACCAAGTGTTGTTTGAAAAGCGTTTGCTTACTTTTGTGCAAGTTTTCTGTCTTCGAGAGGAGTTCTCTCTCTTTGAGAGGATTCTACTATTTGACAGATCTCAATTCCGTGTGCCAAAAAAAGATATCAAACACACCTATTATCTGCAAGACCAATTCCTCGGGGTGGGCCGAGCCAACTCTGTCAAACCAGCCATCTGACAGTTTGTGAAATGTCATAATCTACATTGTTAGTGGAAAACAAAAACAATTTGATACGTTTGACCAAGTGTTGTTTGAAAAGCGTTTGCTTACTTTTGTGCAAGTTTTCTGTCTTCGAGAGGAGTTCTCTCTCTTTGAGAGGATTCTACTATTTGACAGATCTCAATTCCGTGTGCCAAAAAAAGATATCAAACACACCTATTATCTGCAAGACCAATTCCTCGGGGTGGGCCGAGCCAACTCTGTCAAACCAGCCATCTGACAGTTTGTGAAATGTCATAATCTACATTGTTAGTGGAAAACAAAAACAATTTGATACGTTTGACCAAGTGTTGTTTGAAAAGCGTTTGCTTACTTTTGTGCAAGTTTTCTGTCTTCGAGAGGAGTTCTCTCTCTTTGAGAGGATTCTACTATTTGACAGATCTCAACTCCGTGTGCCAAAAAAAGATATCAAACACACCTATTATCTGCAAGACCAATTCCTCGGGGTGGGCCGAGCCAACTCTGTCAAACCAGCCATCTGACAGTTTGTGAAATGTCATAATCTACATTGTTAGGGGAAAACAAAAACAATTTGATACGTTTGACCAAGTGTTGTTTGAAAAGCGTTTGTTTACTTTTGTGCAAGTTTTCTGTCTTTGAGAGGAGTTCTCTCTCTTTGAGAGGATTCTACTATTTGATAGATCTCAATTCCGTGTGCCAAAAAAGATACCAAACACGCCTAATGGTATTTAAATGACATTTTGCTTATATCTCAACCAGTAAAATACACTCCCAACCAAAAATTCTAATTTTTATTTCACAAAACAAAATCGACTTTTGTTTGAAAATATTACATGGGGTCTCCAGGAGACATTATTCATGTCTGGCTAGGAAAATGTCTAGTGGAGACATAAGGTCTGTTTGGTGTGTCTTTTTCACGTAAGTGATTGATATCTGACAAATAGTAGAATCCTCTCAATGATAGAGATATCTTCTCCCAGAAAAAACTTGAACAAAAGACACCAAACGCTTTTGAAACGAAACCTGTTTCCTGTCTTGCGAGGGGAAAATTACCTTACGAATTCCTACATCGTCTTTTTCTTGGGGTAAGGTTGATCAGCACTGTCAAACCTCATTTTAGTGGAAAACAAAAACAAATTTCCACTGGCTGAGAGGATGTTCCCCCACTTTTCAAATTATTTATGATTACACAGAAAATATACCAAATTTGACGTTCGTTCCGCCATCTTGCCTTTGTGCTTGCCAGATTTGTCCGACATGAATAATATCTCGTGGAGACGCTGTTTTGAGTCTGTTTTGTGTCTTTTTTGGGTTAAGTGGGCCAACGCTGTCATATTATAATAAATATGATAGTAAAAAGTGTTAGTTTGTTTTTGTTTTCCACTAATATTACATGTTTTCAATGTAAAATACAATAAAACCTTATACTATGTTTACACCAAACGAAACCCCGAGATTTCGGCAAATTCATCCAAATCTCCGAGGTTTCGCTATATATTTACGAGCTTTCGAAATCTCGAGATTTCGGCGAAATCTTCTTGAAATCTTTTTGAGTTCATCCGTCCGTGAGAGGTTGTCAAAGCGAACAAGTCTACAGCGTGAACTTCGGTTTATTTTCGTGTTCATTAATAGATGTCAAAATATTAAATGCCAAAATGATTGTTTCTAATTGACAGGACACAGGTAAGTTTGCAAGAGAATATTTATTTTATATAATTTGTTAATCTTTTCAGGCAATGGGCAACGAAAAAGTACAAAAAAAAAACATTTTGGTCGCCAACTGAGGAATGTCAACAAACAATTGTTTGCCTAGAGATGGGCAATTGCGAATAAAAACAATCGAATAATTCGATTGTTCTCCGCTCTCTGTCTCTGTTATATTTTTCATATTTTACCCGTTTCTCTTATATTTTTATACTCTGAATGAGTCAAATAAAAGAACCATAAGAGAAATAAACCACCTCAGTGTGTGCACCTATATTTACGGCAATAGGATTTCATACCATTATACCGCTACCGCGTAACACTCCGATGTTTGACAGGAATCGACAGGAGTCGATTGTTCTAGCGCGATTGTTCTGGATGATAGTTCGATTGTAAATGAGGTTAATAAACTTAAATTCAAATTGAAGAAAATCTTTTTATTTTAAATATCAAATTGCATGCGTTCAGATTTCAGATCCAAATTCAAAAGTTACACTGGTACCACGATGAATAAATTGAGACATGCATTTCTACAATCGACCAATTAGTATACTCGCCTAGTAAAATAAATTTTCTGAAATACGATTTGATAGTTATTCGATTGTTTTCGGCTAACACCGAATTGTCTTTTTATTTGATTATGAAACTAATTCTCAATCGCCCATCCCTAGTTTTGCCAGCCACTTCAAAATTGACAGCTGGAACCTCTTCAACTCGGTGTAAACGGGTTACTGATGTTTCGGTGAATGTTCATCGAAATCTCGAGATTTCGGCTCGGTGGAAACGTACTATTAGCCTGGATAATTATCCAGTCTTATTTTTGTATGGAAAGCTTTTTCGAAATCTATATAGGTTTGAAAAAAAACGCGCCTAATGAAGATCATGACATTGCACAAACAGTTAATGGCTGGTTTGACAGCGTTGGCCCACTTCACCGAGACAAAAGTTGGTGCAAGAATTCGTAAGGCTTTCAGTTGAAGCGAATTTTTGACACTTATTTGACTCTCTATTTTACGTTTTCATTATTTTATTTCCTGACAATTTGTAAACATAAAAGGTGTGAACCAACGTGAAGTTGGGTACTACCAGTCAGCGCCTCCTATATGTGAAACAGGCCGTAATGCAGCAAAACTACACGTGGAGCTCTTGGCTTACAATTTCATCTGCCAAAAGTCAAATCGTATAGAAAAATCGGGAAATCCATTCTTTCGGGAAAAATAATGTCCAAATTAACAGTGTTGTGAATAAAAGAAAATAGTGGAAGTGGTCTGAAAATATTCTTAAATATTGAGCGCACACGACGTGCCAAAAATTTATATACAATTTTTTTGTAAGTGTTTTCCATACGTGTTTCGGTTTCAATGGCTGCCATTCCTTTGTGTTCCCTAAATGTTTAATTTTTACAATTTTGCGAATAAAGTGTGCGAATTATATGTGTTTCGATATAAATTTGTGTATTCCTACAAATCATTTTTTCTGATTCGCGTTTTTAGGGTTTTCAATAGTCAGTGTATTTGTGAGTACATATCTAATGTGCCTATTGTTTTTTTTTTGAAGTGAATATTGTATTTTATAATAATTTACATATATAAGTTATATCTAATTATGTATACTATATAAAATTATTCTAAAATTGTCTTTATGTCTTAAATTATGTATCAACATATAAATTCTATCTCCTTTATTTTGTAAATTATTCTAAACATTGTAATGCATATACACTCCTGGTAGTTTATATCTTATCCCTTTTTTCACAACTAAAGCGAACCAAATAATATGAATGCTAAGATCTTTAAAAATGTACTTCTTTTTATAGTTAACATACACATTAACAGTTATCGAAACTATAGGATATTTTTTAATAAACATAACATATATCTATACATATATAGAAATAAATAGGTAATAAGAATCCTGTCAATTATAAATATCTGTGTAACTTAAGTACATTTTGGTCCATATTAATTTTGTGTATTTTTTGTATCTCGAAATTGTTAATAAATAACATCTACTTAAAATTAAAGTCATGTCTTTTATTTTATGCTGATTGTATTTGCTTCTGGGTGGTGTTCCCAAAATTTAAAAATTGGAAATATCATACATTCTCGTATTAGAAGGTGGCTTTTCTTTTCAGTAAAGGTACGCACATAAAATAAGTAAGTATACTTGCATCATTTTCTTCATCTACAAGATTGCGGCTTATAAGTGCTCACTGCGACAGTTTTCATAGTCTAGATTTTCCTGAATAGTGGTTCTTCGGAAGATATTTCTATACGGAGCATACGTACTACGTACATTATGTATATGCGAACCTTCCTACATGCAATATGCGGCAAAATAAACCACACTCACTGAATTATTTAACAAACAAATTCGTAAACATCCCTTTAAATATCAAGGAAACAATTTATGTAATAATATAAACCAATTTGTGTAGTTGCGAAATAAAAATACATCAAAGCACGCTTAGCCATTTTTTAATTAAGAATTGTGCAATAATTAAATCAAAAAATGCTCTTGGCTTCCATTATGATGGTGTACATTTTTCGAGAAAATTCATTCCGGAAATACAGCACATTTTGTTCAAATAACGCACTAAACTTCTATAGAAATCTAAAAACCACTTTATGTTATAGGAAATTATAGTATCTGGAAGTCTCATCCATTAACTTTTCATTCAAGAAATGTGGCATAATTAAATCAAGAAATGCTCTTGGCTTCCGCAGTACATTTGTTTACATTTTCTGTAAGCCAAGAGGTGCACGTGGCATTTGACATTTTCGCGGAGCATTACGGCCTGTTTCACATATAGGAGGCGCTGTACCAGTCCATATGTAATATGTCAATGTTTTTCACCGTCGGGAGAATGTGCGCCTACATATCAAACGGAACTAAAAGTTTATTAGAACCAGGAATGACAGATTAGAACAGAAGTCAAATATTTTGCTTGCCCTGCAGGTCGTTGTTATTTGCTCTTTGCACGTTTCGCTTTATTAAAAAAAATCAAAAGAAAATAATATAAAAAACAATTTAATCGACTTAAAATGTCTGAAACAGGTTCCAAGGATACTGTTTTAAAAACAGCAATGACTTATATTTGCGGTGGTGAGTTTTGTCCATTTAAACACATTTTAAAACTCATTGAAATGCGTTTTCAATAATTTCAGAATGTCACCACGAAAATGAAATGCGCCCGAGAGATCCTATTCGATGCCGTGAATGTGGTTACAGAATTATGTATAAAAAGCGTACAAAGCGATGTAAGTAAACAGAATATTAATTAAGCTAAGTGATTTATAAGTTCCGATTTTTTCCAGTGGTTGTCTTTGATGCCCGATAAAGAAGAATGCAAATTAGACGAAGTTGTGGTACATGTGTAATTCTAAGTTTGTAAACGTAAATCTTGTGAATAAAAAAATGTTAGCATTTTGGTATCTGCATACATAATTTTTCTGTTTTTATTGCTACATGTAGTTTAGGTCAAGAAGACGAAAAAACAGCTCAACGTAACAATATTTTAATTTTAAACATAAAAGAAGCGGAAGAAGACAGAAAAATTAAAGTCCATAGCAAAACACCTAATGAAAACAAAGCTGGACATAACATTAAGTTATTCCGAGATAAGCCTCAGTAAACGTACATAATATGTATATGCAAAAAATCTGAAAATAATAAAACGACCGATTCTAGTAAGTTTAGTACATCTAGCCAAAAAGGAAGAAATCATGCAAGCTAAATCTAAACTCAAAGGCACTAGTCGATACGATACGTCGATATTAGAACGAACAAAAAGGAAAGAAATGAGTATTGCGCATGAATTGACGACTAAAGGACTAGATGTAGAGGTCAAAAGAAATAAAATATTTGTCGATGGAAAGATACTGGATCCAGCCAAAATGAAAAATGAAACAGATATTGATAACAAAACAATGCAGAAAAGAAACCGATCTCCAGAAGATAAACAAAAGGAGATCAAGAACACGAAAGGAAGCTTATTAGATTAATTAAATAACAACAACAAATAAAAGCGCTCAAACAGTAAAGGAAAAAGGATATAAAATAATAGGGAACACGCTAAAGATTCATCATCAATAACGATCACCTATATAGGCTAAGCATGTTTCCGCAACATGTTTTCAATGTAAAATACAACAAAACCTTAGCCTGGATAATTATCCAGGCTTATTTTTGTATGGAAAGCTTTTTCGAAATCTATATAGGTTTGAAAAAAAACACGCCTTTTGTTCATTCACACTGAATGCGATAATGTAGCGATAGACTGCGATTGAACGTTTCTATCGCCGCATCTAGTATTCAATTGTTCTATCGCTTAATATTTTGTAATTTTTATTATTATAAAATGTCAGTTTTGGTAGTTTTTATTAGATTTGAGGATTTTTTTTCTAGAATGTAAGTAAATACTGCAAATGGATAGAGAAAATGTTTTAAAAAGTAAAAAAAACAACATAAATAAAACCAGCGCCTCCTATATGTGAAACAGGCCGTAATGCTCCGCGAAAATGTCAAATGTCACGTGCACCTCTTGGCTTACAGAAAATGTAAACAAATGTTCTGCGGAAGCCAAGAGCATTTCTTGCTTTAATTATGCCACATTTCTTGAATGAAAAGTTAATGGATGAGACTTTCCGATACTATAATTTGCAATAACATAAAGTGGTTTTTAGTTTTCTATAGAAGTTTAGTGCGTTATTTGAACAAAATGTGCTGTATTTCCGGAATGAATTTTCTCGAAAAATGTACACCATCATAATGGAAGCCAAGAACAGTTTTTGATTTAATTATTGCACAATTCTTAAATAAAAAATGGCTAAACGTGTTTTGATGTATTTTCATTTCGCAACTACACAAATTGACTTATATTATTACATAAATTGTTTCCTTGATATTTAAAGGAATGTTTACTAATTTTTTTGTTAAATAATTCAGTGAGTGTGGTTTATTTTGTCGAATATTGCATATAGGAAGGTTTGCATATACATATATACAATGTACATACGTAGTACGTATGCTCGGTATAGAAATATCTTCCGAAGAACCACTATTGGAAAAAATCTATTAGATTATGAAAACTGTCGCAGTGAGCACTTATAAGCCGCAATCTTGTAGATGAAGAAAATGATGCCAGTATACTTACGTATTTTATGTGCATACCTTTACTGAAAAGAAAAGCCACCTTCTAATACGAGAATGTATAATATTTCCAATTTTAAAATTTTAGGAACATTACCCAGAAGCAAATACAATCAGCATAGAATAAAATACATGACTTTTATTTTAAGTAGATGTTATTTATTAACAAGTTCGACATACAAAAAATACAAAAAATTAATATGGACCAAAATGTACTTAAGTTACACAAATATTTATAATTGACAGGATTCTTATTACCTATTTATTTCTATATATAGATATACATATGTTATGTTTATTAAAAAATATATTATTGTTTCGATAATTGTTAATGTGTATGTTAACTATGAAAAGAAGTACATTTTTAAAGATCTTAGCATTCATATTATTTGGTTCGCTTTAATTGTGAAAATAGGGATAAGATATAAACTACCAGGAGTACATATGCAATACAAAGTTTAGAGTAATTAACAAAATTGTTGATAAAAACGAACGATTTACTTTTAAATATGAAAGTACTTTTATTTGGACTTCTGAGCTCGCCAAGGGTTGGATACAAAAAGGAAAGACAAAAAGGAAGTTGACATTTGATTTAGTTTGACAGATTGGTAAAATACAATTGTGAAGTTGGTAGCTGTCATTTAAATGTTAATGTTTGATTACATTCGAAACTTCCATCACCCCCGCTCAAATTCATAATTGTTAATTTTTGTTTATTTACTTTACAAAATTCAGAAATAGAAATACAGCACATTTTGTTCAAATAACGCACTAAACTTCTATAGAAATCTAAAAACCACTTTATGTTATAGGAAATTATAGTATCTGGAAGTTTCATCCATTAACTTTTCATTCAAGAAATGTGGCATAATTAAATCAAGAAATGCTCTTGGCTTCCGCAGTACATTTGTTTACATTTTCTGTAAGCCAAGAGGTGCACGTGGCATTTGACATTTTCGCGGAGCATTACGGCCTGTTTCACATATAGGAGGCGCTGTACCAGTCCATATGTAATATGTCAATGTTTTTCACCGTCGGGAGAATGTGCGCCTACATATCAAACGGAACTAAAAGTTTATTAGAACCAGGAATGACAGATTAGAACAGAAGTCAAATATTTTGCTTGCCCTGCAGGTCGTTGTTATTTGCTCTTTGCACGTTTCGCTTTATTAAAAAAAATCAAAAGAAAATAATATAAAAAACAATTTAATCGACTTAAAATGTCTGAAACAGGTTCCAAGGATACTGTTTTAAAAACAGCAATGACTTATATTTGCGGTGGTGAGTTTTGTCCATTTAAACACATTTTAAAACTCATTGAAATGCGTTTTCAATAATTTCAGAATGTCACCACGAAAATGAAATGCGCCCGAGAGATCCTATTCGATGCCGTGAATGTGGTTACAGAATTATGTATAAAAAGCGTACAAAGCGATGTAAGTAAACAGAATATTAATTAAGCTAAGTGATTTATAAGTTCCGATTTTTTCCAGTGGTTGTCTTTGATGCCCGATAAAGAAGAATGCAAATTAGACGAAGTTGTGGTACATGTGTAATTCTAAGTTTGTAAACGTAAATCTTGTGAATAAAAAAATGTTAGCATTTTGGTATCTGCATACATAATTTTTCTGTTTTTATTGCTACATGTAGTTTAGGTCAAGAAGACGAAAAAACAGCTCGACGTAACAATATTTTAATTTTAAACATAAAAGAAGCGGAAGAAGACAGAAAAATTAAAGTCCATAGCAAAACACCTAATGAAAACAAAGCTGGACATAACATTAAGTTATTCCGAGATAAGCCTCAGTAAACGTACATAATATGTATATGCAAAAAATCTGAAAATAATAAAACGACCGATTCTAGTAAGTTTAGTACATCTAGCCAAAAAGGAAGAAATCATGCAAGCTAAATCTAAACTCAAAGGCACTAGTCGATACGATACGTCGATATTAGAACGAACAAAAAGGAAAGAAATGAGTATTGCGCATGAATTGACGACTAAAGGACTAGATGTAGAGGTCAAAAGAAATAAAATATTTGTCGATGGAAAGATACTGGATCCAGCCAAAATGAAAAATGAAACAGATATTGATAACAAAACAATGCAGAAAAGAAACCGATCTCCAGAAGATAAACAAAAGGAGATCAAGAACACGAAAGGAAGCTTATTAGATTAATTAAATAACAACAACAAATAAAAGCGCTCAAACAGTAAAGGAAAAAGGATATAAAATAATAGGGAACACGCTAAAGATTCATCATCAATAACGATCACAACTTAAACAGCACTTCTTACAACTCAACAAGAAAGATATCACGGTAATAGACAAGGCACGAATAAGGTTAACGAGTATACATAATTGAATTGAATTCAATAAGAAACAAATTGCACGGCAAATAGTAGAAAGAGAGCAAGGCAACGGGAAACCACCTCTCTTAAGTATTGAAATAAAACTATTCCCTAGTAAAATCATCATGCAGAATTAAACATACCAAATGGCCCTCAGTCCCCGGCAGACCTTATATGGTCAGAGGGTGCTAAGAATCCCGGTGGGTATTTTAATATGGGAACATGGAACGTTCGAAGTATGTATCAAGCGGGTAAGCTTGAAAATATTATAAAAGAAGCAAAAAGAATGAAGATAGATATTATGGGAATTGCAGACGTGCAATGGAAAGGAAATGGAATCATAACAAAAGACGGTTACAAATTTCATTATTCATGTTCGAACGCAACCCATAATAGATATGGAGTAGGAATACTCATTTCCGAAAAAATTAAAAAACCAATAATAGGAGTGTTATGGAGAGTTAAGGCTTACACACACCGCCGCGATAGCGATAGTGATAGCGATCTATCGCAACACGTGTATTCAAGTTTAGGCGTGTTTTTTTCAAACCTATATAGGCTAAGCATGTTTCCGCAACATGTTTTCAATGTAAAATACAACAAAACCTTAGCCTGGATAATTATCCAGGCTTATTTTTGTATGGAAAGCTTTTTCGAAATCTATATAGGTTTGAAAAAAAACACGCCTTTTGTTCATTCACACTGAATGCGATAATGTAGCGATAGACTGCGATTGAACGTTTCTATCGCCGCATCTAGTATTCAATTGTTCTATCGCTTAATATTTTGTAATTTTTATTATTATAAAATGTCAGTTTTGGTAGTTTTTATTAGATTTGAGGATTTTTTTTCTAGAATGTAAGTAAATACTGCAAATGGATAGAGAAAATGTTTTAAAAAGTAAAAAAAACAACATAAATAAAACCAGCGCCTCCTATATGTGAAACAGGCCGTAATGCTCCGCGAAAATGTCAAATGTCACGTGCACCTCTTGGCTTACAGAAAATGTAAACAAATGTTCTGCGGAAGCCAAGAGCATTTCTTGCTTTAATTATGCCACATTTCTTGAATGAAAAGTTAATGGATGAGACTTTCCGATACTATAATTTGCAATAACATAAAGTGGTTTTTAGTTTTCTATAGAAGTTTAGTGCGTTATTTGAACAAAATGTGCTGTATTTCCGGAATGAATTTTCTCGAAAAATGTACACCATCATAATGGAAGCCAAGAACAGTTTTTGATTTAATTATTGCACAATTCTTAAATAAAAAATGGCTAAACGTGTTTTGATGTATTTTCATTTCGCAACTACACAAATTGGCTTATATTATTACATAAATTGTTTCCTTGATATTTAAAGGAATGTTTACTAATTTTTTTGTTAAATAATTCAGTGAGTGTGGTTTATTTTGTCGAATATTGCATATAGGAAGGTTTGCATATACATATATACAATGTACATACGTAGTACGTATGCTCGGTATAGAAATATCTTCCGAAGAACCACTATTGGAAAAAATCTATTAGATTATGAAAACTGTCGCAGTGAGCACTTATAAGCCGCAATCTTGTAGATGAAGAAAATGATGCCAGTATACTTACGTATTTTATGTGCGTACCTTTACTGAAAAGAAAAGCCACCTTCTAATACGAGAATGTATAATATTTCCAATTTTAAAATTTTAGGAACATTACCCAGAAGCAAATACAATCAGCATAGAATAAAATACATGACTTTTATTTTAAGTAGATGTTATTTATTAACAAGTTCGACATACAAAAAATACAAAAAATTAATATGGACCAAAATGTACTTAAGTTACACAAATATTTATAATTGACAGGATTCTTATTACCTATTTATTTCTATATATAGATATACATATGTTATGTTTATTAAAAAATATACTATTGTTTCGATAATTGTTAATGTGTATGTTAACTATGAAAAGAAGTACATTTTTAAAGATCTTAGCATTCATATTATTTGGTTCGCTTTAATTGTGAAAATAGGGATAAGATATAAACTACCAGGAGTACATATGCAATACAAAGTTTAGAGTAATTAACAAAATTGTTGATAAAAACGAACGATTTACTTTTAAATATGAAAGTACTTTTATTTGGACTTCTGAGCTCGCCAAGGGTTGGATACAAAAAGGAAAGACAAAAAGGAAGTTGACATTTGATTTAGTTTGACAGATTGGTAAAATACAATTGTGAAGTTGGTAGCTGTCATTTAAATGTTAATGTTTGATTACATTCGAAACTTCCATCACCCCCGCTCAAATTCATAATTGTTAATTTTTGTTTATTTACTTTACAAAATTCAGAAATATCTTGTACTTTAATGGTTTTATAATATTATCGAAATTCGTTTAGTTTTTAATTTAAATTAAATTAAATTAAATCAAAACTGACCTTAAAAAACTATACCCATATCAGTGAAATGTTTGAAGTGTGTTGTTGTTGGTAGCTGCTTTGTAAACGCGTCTGCAATCATATCTTCAGACTTCAGATAGCTGATGTGTATGGTCTTGTTAGCTACTGCATCTCGGATGTAATGGTAGCGGACATCGATGTGTTTTGTTTTCCCTTGATTGGACTGATCATTTGCGATGTGTTTAGCGCTTTGGTTGTCACAGAAGATTTTAATGTATTAGTCGTGTATTTTCAGCTCCAGCATAATATTGCGAAAATAAGCTGCATCTTTTGCCACCGATGATAACGTGATGTATTCAGCCTCTGTACTAGATGTTGCCACTATTCTCTGCTTTCTAGATCCCCAATGCACTGCTCCGCCGGCATAAAGAAAAACAAAACCAGATTGTGATTTTCTATCGTTGGTATCTGCAGCCCAATTGGAGTCCGAAAAAGCTTCTAACTGTCGATTCGTTTGTCCGTATACGATAGTTGCTGTTTTGGTGCCAAATCAAGTACCTTATAACATTATGCGCTGCGGTCCAATGTTGACGCCTTGGATCCTCCACATGTTGGGAGAGAATATTTACGATGTACGAGATATCTGGCCTGCTAAAGTTAGACAAGTAAAGCAGACGTCCAATCAGCTGTCGGTATTCGGTTTTATCTACGCTCTCGCTTTCACCTTCTATGTTTGGTTCCTTTTGGATGATAAGGTTAACTTGCGAAGGTAACCGTGATGGTTTTGCCTCTTCCAAATGATACGATTTTATTAAGCTGTTAATGTAGCCCATTTGCCTTATGCTGATTTCTCCGTCGCTCTTCATTACTTCGAGGCCCACGCACAATTTAGGTACACCCAAATCACGCACGTCAAACTCCTCAGATAGTTTGGTATAGACCGATGAGTGCTCCTCCGGATCGTTTGTTGCCAAAAGGATGTCATCGACGTAAACTGTAATGATCGTGATGTTCTTCTGCATGGTCTTGTGGTAAATGCATTTGTCATATGATGACTGTGTAAATCCGAGGTTTTTTAAAGTTTTGTCCAGTTTGAAATTCCACTGACGGCCTGACTGCTTAAGGCCGTATATTGCTTTTTGTAATTTGCACACCTTGTTTGCATCGTGCTTGAAAACGTCGGGTTGCTCCATAAAGATGACCGTGTCTAGATCGCCGTTGAGGTATGCTGCTGAAACGTCGAGGTGATGTAATTCCAGGTCATGTTCTGCTGCAATTGCCAGTGTAAGCCGGATAGAGTGGATATTGGCTACCGGAGAATACGTGTCGGTGTAGTCGACCCCTTGAATCTGGTCGTATCCTTTTGCCACCAATCTGGCTTTTCTCCGTTCTACCGTTCCATCTGAGAAATATTTCGTTTTAAGTACCCATCTAGACTTGATTATCTGTCGGTCAGTTGGCCTATCCACCAACTTCCAAGTTCCATTTTTAATAAGCGAGTCGTATTCTTCTTGCATGGCTTTGTACCACTCGTCTCGATTTTCGTTGCTTTCCAGCTGTTTCATGTTCACCGGGTCGATTCTAACGCTATACGCTTCTTCAGTAACGTTCTGCACCTGTAAGGTATCATCCTGTGCAGCTTTGTCAGCATCCTGTTCAGCTAGCCTTTCCGAGCTATCATCTTTGCTGGTTTGAGATTGTAGCTGATGTTAATTTTCAGCAGTTCGTTTCTCCGATGATTCAAAGTTTAAAACGTAGAAATTTGATTGAGCTCCTTCTGTATTTCTGGTGTGGTTCGGCTCTTCTTCCAAGACTCGAACGTCTCTGCTCCTGATGACTAAACGCGTTCCAGGTTTCCACAGTCTGTATGTGCCATGTTCGTTGCTATATCCCACAATCACATGTTCCTCGCTTTTCGACTCAAATTTTCCTAGATTGCTTGCTTTATCCAGTACATATGCCCTTGCCCCAATGCACCTAAATGAAGACACATTCGGTTTCGTGCCTGTCCACAGTTCCTCTGGGGTAATTTGACCATTTATTTTTGTTGGACACCTGTTGCGAATGAAGGCAGCAGTACAAATCAATTCCGCCCACAAATTGTCTGGTAATCCAGCCTCCAGCTTTAAACACCTTGCCATCTCCACAAGGGTCCTGTTGGCTCTTTCTGCTATCCCGTTTTGTTGAGGTGTGTGTGGTGCAGAAAATTCGTGATCGATTCCATTTTGTTCCAAAAATTCTGTTTGGTTTTCTGCAAAAGCCTTAAACATTTTAAATTTGTCCAATGCTTCGCTCTTCTTTTGCATGAAATACACAAACATGCGCCGAGAATAATCGTCTATGAACGTGATAAAATAGACTGCTTTGCTCAACGACTGAGTGCGCATTGGACCACACAAATCTGAGTGGATTAATTCCAGTCTCTTGCTCGTCCTCTTGCTAACACACACACCAAATGGTTTGACTGTTTGTTTTGCACCAATACAAGAAGCACAAGTACTGCTGTCGTCGGATCTGAATTTTTCTGGCAAACCAGTTACCATTCCTGTTGACTGTAGATGCTTCAATGATGTTATATTTAGGTGACCCATCCTTCGGTGCCATAAGCTCAACGAATTTGTATTCTCGTTTGTGATTAGTGCTCTATGATTTCTAAATAGTAGGTAAAGACCACGCCTTTGGTCAGCTGTGATCAACAACGTACCAGTGTTGTTATATAACTTGGCCTGATTGCCCTCGAAAATAACCTTGAAGTTGTTACTTGTGGCTTTACTCACCGATATAAGGTTTTCATTTAAATTCGGTATGTAGAGCGTGTTAAATAATTTTATTTGTCTTCCAATGTTGCTCAGGTGTGATGGTAATATTGCGGTTCCGATTCCAACTATTTTCATTCGCTGTCCATTTGCTAATGTCACGTGAGTATCCTTTCTGTATATTTCCAGGTTTTCGAATAAGGATTTCGTCGAACACATATGCGAAGTAGCTCCAGAGTCAAGACACCAGGTTATTTCATCACTTATGACTCTAAATGCAGACTCTTCTGTTATTGTGAAACCATATTCATCTCCGTCTGCGGCACTCGCCTGCATTGTCTTAGCTTTTTCTTTATTTTGGTAGCAGTCCTTCGCCATATGGCCTTTCTTCCCACATATACGACAATTGAATGGAAAGGAATTACCTTTGTGGTTGTGGTTTGTAGGCCTTTTCAATTTGTTTTTCCATTTAGTGTATAAAGCCGTACTTGGGTGGCCATTCGACTCTTTTTTCCTGTCACTAACTTCTAAAAGCCTAGTGCACACAACGTCGATCTCCGAGTACTTACTTTGAGCGTCAAACGCAGCTTGGATATCTTTGTACTCATCCGACAATCCGTCAAGGAGTACCACCACCAATAAATCCTTATCCAGTGTCGCTTCCATTTCCTGCAATTTGTTGACGGTTGTTTTAAATTCGCGAATGAATTCGTCCATGCTCTGGTTGGTTTCCATCTTTGTGTTAATGAGACGCCTGAATTCCTCCGCCTTTTGTCTCGGTCCCTTGCGATCATATGTTTCACCTAGAAAGTTCCAAATATCCTTGGATAGTTGTTTGTCCTTGATCAGTGAAACTATACTTGGCTCTATAGCTAAGAGCAGCTCTGCCCGTGCGTCCATGTCTTTGTCATCCCAACTTTGCTGTTCTTCTCCTGCAGCTACTGGCCTCGTTATTTCTCCTTTTACGTACCTAGTGAGTCTCGCTTTATGGAGAACTGCTTCCATTTGCGGTTTCCAGGATGCAAAGTTTTCACCATTAAAAAGTTGAATGCGGCTGAACATACTTGAGCTCATGTTTGAGGTTATGAGTTAGGAGCAATTAGGAAATTATGTTTTTGGGAAAAATTTTATAAAATATTAAAAGCTTTAATTCTGCAAAAAGTTTTCTATATGCTGGGCCCATAACCTGTTGATAAAAACGAACGATTTACTTTTAAATATGAAAGTACTTTTATTTGGACTTCTGAGCTCGCCAAGGGTTGGATACAAAAAGGAAAGACAAAAAGGAAGTTGACATTTGATTTAGTTTGACAGATTGGTAAAATACAATTGTGAAGTTGGTAGCTGTCATTTAAATGTTAATGTTTGATTACATTCGAAACTTCCATCAAAAATAAAGGAGATAGAAGTTATATGTTGATACATAATTTAAGAAATAAAGACAATTTTAGAATAACTTTATATAGTAAACATAATTAGATAAAATAAATAAATAATATTAATAATATAAATAAATAATAAATAGATAAAATACAATATTCACTTCAAAAAAAAAAAACAATAGGCACATTAGATATGTACTCACAAATACACTAGGTATTGAAAACGCTAAAAACGCGAATCAGAAAAAATGATTCTTAGGAATACACAAATTTATATCGAAACATATAATTCGCGCACTTTATTCGCAAAATTGTAAAAATTAAACATTTAGGGAATACAAAGGAACTATGCGATGGCAGCCATTGAAACCGAAACACGTATGGAGAACACTTTAAAGTCAAAAAAAAAAAACATTAAACAAAAAAATTGTATATAAATTTTTGGCACGTCGTGTGCGCTCAATATTTAAGAATATTTTCAGGCCATTTCCACTATTTTCTTTTATTCACAACACTGTTAATTTGGACATTCTTTTTCCCGAAAGAATGGATTTCCCGATTTTTCTATACGATTTGACGTTTGGCAGACGAAATTGTAAGCCAAGAGCTCCACGTGTAGTTTTGCTGCATTACGGCCTGTTTCACATATAGGAGGCGCTGATAAAACTCACAAAACTTCAGTCGCTATCTATCGCTATCGCGCTGGTGTGTTTTGTTGATTATCGCTATCGCTATAGCAATCGCAATCGCTATCGCTATCGCGTCGGTGTGTGCAAGCCTTGAATGTTTTAGTTAAAATAATATCTCGTAATTTAAAAAAGAATCATTTTGAGTAATAGCATTGTATATGAAACTTATAGTGCGTTTTTAATTGGGTTTCCCTTGTAGGCCTGCTCCTCCCACTTTCTACTGCACCAAAAATAAATAAAATAAAATAATTTTATATTTATGTATGTATTACCATTGTATATGGAACTTATAGTTATATCATCAAGCAGTATTTTTTAACTGGCTGTCTTTTCACCAGGTGGCGCCTTTTTTGCTAAAAACCAAAGGAAATTATCTCTCAGAGAAAGAGGGAAAGAATAATGAAAACATAAATAACACAGAAAAATAGAGAATGCGAGAAATCGTGTTCGTGTTCGTGTGAAGGTACATAATATGCATGTATGTGTCATTCATTCAATATGCTATATATGGACAGCTGTGATATATATACGATTTTCTTATTTCATTAGTTTTTTTTTGGAAATCTACTTTACATTTACATTTCGCTTTGAGCATGAATAACTTGCAATGTTGCAACATTTGAATTGATGGCATTTCGCTATGGGCATAAGGGATTTACAACGTTGCAATATTTCGGATGTAGATGAGTAGGTGCAGGTGTAGATAAAAAAGTCGTTTGTTTTCATTCAGTCATTATTTACGCTTTGTAGGTACCTAAGTAAGTTTCGATTAAAAAACATTGATTTAAGTACATTTTGTCTTTTGAATGCACCTACCTACTGCACTTATTTTACATCAAAAGATTCTTTATATACATACTTACATATGTACCTATATAAGCACATATTTTTTCCCACATCACCCAGTGGGGTAAAATACTAGATGCATTTTTTTATCGGGTTTCCCCTGTAGGCCTGTTCCTCCCACTTTCTACTGCATAAAAAATAAATAAAATAAAATAATTTTGTATTTATGTATTATATTTGTGGTCACAAGCAAAAAACAGCCCAAGTCGACTTACATATGTAAGTCAATATTGAAAAAATGCAAATATGCATAGGAAAAACAGCATAAGTAAACATTTTCTATACATCTTTCGATACAGTGCATGTATGGTTCTTCAACGGTTAAGGAAACTTTCTTAAGCTTAACCCAGTCGCGAATGACATGCAATCTAGAACTAATTCTAGAAGTCCTTCTGGGGAGTCGCAACTACTCTTCTCAACTCGATTACAGCAGATGTAAAACAGGCATTAGGATGGAAGCCATCGCAATGCCCTATTATTTTCTTAAGCAAAGAACAATTCCATCCTACATTACTCTTCACTAGTTTGGTAAAGCCTTTCATTTTATTAGCTTTAGGTTCGATGAAGTACAGTAATGTCTCACTAATCCGAATTGGTTATTGCAAGTGGTTACTCGGATTATCGAATTATACGGATTGGGGAGTACATAGTATGTCATAGGGTAGAAAAAAAAACTCTTCTTTTTTTAAAGAAAACAAATCATATTTACTATTCCTTTACATACAAAAATTAAATTAAATTAATTATTTAAATATTTGTTAGTCATTTTTCCACAAAAACTAAAAGAACAATCTCTTGGAATAGAAACTCAGACGCAAATGTGTTTAACCAACGAGAAAAGATAGATACTGCACGTATGAACATTTTCAGATGTATTTTGCATGTCCAGTATGCATATAGAACCAACTTGACGTGCGCAACTGGAGGCAGCTAGCTAAAGACCGGGCTAGCTGGAAGGGGTTGTTGGTTGAGGCCTTGGTTCACCCCGGACTATAGCGCCACCTAAGTAAGTAAGTAAGTAAGTAAGTATGCATATAGAAAGAGTAATATAACAAAATAACTGTAAAAACTATCTGCATTCTTTGGTAATTTTTGTAAAATTCTGATTGAAGAATACAAAAATTGAGCAGGTTGGGACTGTAGAATACATAATGGCGAAAAAAGGGTCATTCGGATTAGCGTGGTATTCGGATTAAAGGTAATTCGGATTAGCGAGACTTTACTGTATTGCATATTGCATTAAGGAAGGAATTGTTCTATAATTGAAACATTTCATTGCTCGCAATGCGGCCTAATTATATGTTCAGTACTTATGTACTTTTAGAATTAGTTCCAGGGGTAAAGCCTTGCATATCCCTGACTGGGAAGTAGGTAGTTGTATAAAAATTAGTGTTGAAACGAATAGTATATTCGGCCATGGGCGTGGCCGAATAGCCGAATATTCGGCCACATTAAAAAGCCCTGAAAAAGTACGAACATAGTTTGGGTGAATATCATTATTTTTGGGACTTAACACGATTCTCATCGCTCCAATTGGTTCGCGTTCTTCCACGAAAAATTCATTTTCACTCGAACATCATACAAGTCCACCACGAACATGAAGAGCGACTGGTTTAAAATGAATTTCTTCACCAATCAACTGCAAAAATAAAGAGTCCGGAAGTACCTCCTGCTTGAAGCTTTAGTTTTAGAAAATGACACCAGCAGCGATGAAAGCACAAGTTCTTCTCCCTTGCAGCCTAAACGTATGAGAACCGACGAACCTGGGCAAAGCATCCATACATCTTTCTGGGAGTGTTATGTGTTTATATAAGATTTCAAACTATGTGAACACATCCTATTCATTCAACGACATTTACTTTAACATTATAGCTGTCTCTTTCTTATTGAATTACTTTTTTGTTCTTAACGTTCAGTCAGACATCTTGGTGAATTGTAGCAGCTTCTTAATTTACGTTGTATAACAATTATTCATTTTTACTTTCTAATAAAGTTCTTTTAATATCAAAGTTATCCATCGCATTTTAATAGGTTATGGGCCCAGGATACGCCTAAAGTAAATTAATAATAATTGCTTGTGAAATAATAAAAAAAAAGGAATCCTGAGATCAAATATGGCCGAAAAGTTAGATGTGATACACATCAACAAATTTGATGGCAAAAATTTTCATCAATGGAAATTTCAACTCAAATGCGCTCTGCGAGCAAAAGGCATATTTGATATTGTGACGGGATTAACTACATGTCCAGTATGTACAGCAGATGATGCTAATGCGACGCAGATCAGGCAATGGAAGAAAGATGACGCACATGCTATGTTCCTACTCACGTCCGCAATGGAGCTTTCACAAATTACGCTTGTTGAAAATTGCGAGACATCAAAGGAGATGATGGACAAGCTAACATCAATATATGAGCAAAAAACTGAAACAAACAAAATGCTGGTACATGAACAATTTCACCAATACACAATGGATAAAAACGACACGGTTGTGCAACACATAGCAAAAGTTGAGAACCTTGCAAGACATATTGCAGTCATAACCAAAATTATTGGTTCGTTGCCAACGAAATATAGAAGTTTCAGACAAGCATGGCTGTCAATGGAAGAAAAAAGTCAAACTCTTGCCAACCTAACTGCTCGCCTTATCGATGAAGAATCAAACTTAACTTCACACGAAGAAAAGGACACGGCTCTAGTGGCATCCTCGTCAAGGCAACAAAATAAGTCAAATATAAAGAAAAAATTCAAAGTCACATGCTACAACTGCAATAAAAAAGGTCACTTCGCTGCCGAGTGCCATGCGAAAAAGAAACAACAATTTCGCCAAAAGGACGAGCATTTGCCACAAGGCAGTTTCTCAGCTTTTACTTCAGAAGAAGCTGTCGCGCTAGTCGTACCGAGCATGGAACGCGATGATGTGTGGATGCTAGACGGTGGAGCATCTGCTCACATGACATATAGAAAGGAATTTTTATCTAGTTTCAAAAAGATAGAAAAGTCAACAGGAACCTCCATACAGATTGGAGACGGAAGACAACTAACAGTTGAAGGCGTTGGAACTGTAAAAATACAAAAGTTTCTTAACAACAAATGGTATGATTCTATAATCACTGAAGTTTGGTACGTACCGGAGCTCTGCAGAAATTTGTTTGCTGAAGGGCCAATTACAAACAAGGGCTATACGATTGTTAAGAAAGGCACCACTGCACAAATCTTTGACTCCCTAGGACATCTTTCAGCAATTGGAATTAGGGAGGACAACAACATCTGTCGTATGCGATTTCGAACGAAAATTATAAATGCCGTGGCTGAAGCGAATACAGCATCAACAGAAACGCTACGAACTTGGCACGAGAGACTTGGTCATGTAAATCTACAAACCATACGTGACATGGTAAAGAAAGACCTAGTCAAAGGTGTAAATCTAACAGACCTTAACATTTCTTTTGCGAGGCTTGCGTATATGGCAAACAGCATAAATTATCGTTTAAATCTTCAACAAATAAAGCAGCATGACCAGGTGAATTTATTCACAGCGATGTTTGGGGTCCAATAGCAGAACAGTCAGTAGGAGGAGCTAGATTCTTCGTTTTATTTAAAGACGACTACTCAGGTTATCGCATAATTTTTTATTTAAAACATAAATCAGATGTTTTTGAATCCTTTCAGGAGCTTAACAGGATGATCAAAAACAAATATGGGTACATGGTCAAAGTACTCCATACTGATAATGGTACTGAGTACATTAATAAAAATTTAAGGAACTATTTGCTAAAGAACGGTATCGTCCATGAGAAGACAGCGCCGTACACTCCCGAGCAGAATGGTCGTGCAGAGAGAGATATGCGCACTATAATGGAGAGTGCACGATGCATGTTACACGCTGCACATACACCTTTATATCTTTGGGCTGAAGCTGTCAACACTGCGGTCTACATACTCAACAGAACAGGTACAACACAAGCTATAAATTTAACACCTTTTGAGATGTGGACTGGAAAGAAAGCAGATCTTACTCACCTAAGAACTTTTGGATGTGATGCTTACAAATTAATGCCAAAAGAGAGAAGAAGAAAGCTGGAAGCAAAGAGTAAGAAATATATTTTAGTTGGTTACGATGGAAATTCAACAAACTATCGCTTGTTCGATATCACTGATAGATCCATCCAAATATCAAAACATGTGTTATTTAATGAAGCTAGAAATTTACCAACTAATCCAACTGAAACAAGGCCTGTTATCTTTAAATATGCCCACGACGAAACTGACATTCGTAATGTAGAAAGCAGTAATACAGGCAACAATGCATGCTTAAGACAGGATGGAAGTATTAGTGAAGATTGTCGAGATAACAATAATTCAATCCAACAAAATCAACTGGACGAAGATGGACCACCTGCACCAATGATTCAAAAATTCGAACCAGCTAATGAATCATCACATGATAGAGAACCAGTACAAGAAGTTCAATATGATTTTCGTCCACGAGAAACGATTAAGAGACCTGCTCGTTTTGAACTTAATATCGCAGAACTAGGTACTCCCAAAACGTTCAACGAAGCAATGCAAAGCAGCGATGCCAAGTATTGGAAGAAAGCAATTCAGGAAGAAATCGATTCTCTTATAAAGAACGATACATGGACATAAGTACCTTTACCTGCAGACCAGAAAATCATAGGATCAAAGTGGGTGTTCAAAGTGAAGAAATTGCCGAATGGAAGTATCTCACGTTACAAAGCCAGACTGTGCGCGAAAGGATTTTCACAGAAAGAGGGTATAGACTTCACAGAAACATATGCACCAACAACAAGGTATGACTCCATACGAGTACTACTAGCAATAGCAGTGCAACGTGAGTATAAAATTAGACAGTTCGATGTTAAATCAGCGTTCTTGCACGGACTATTAAAAGAAGACATCTATATGGGTTTACCAGAAGGAATTTATGTAAGGGACAGTTTAGTGTGCAAACTTAACTCACTCTATGGACTAAAACAAGCGCCTCGATGTTGGAACGAAAAACTAAACAACTCGCTTATAAGTCTTGGATTTATTCAAAGTACAGCCGACAAATGCGTATACAAACGTAAACAAAATCAATCAGAAATTCTTTTAGCCATATACGTAGACGATGGTTTGATCATGGGAAATTCAGAAACCGATGTGGAAAAAGTACTTACTGAATTAATGAAACAATTTGAAATCACCACAAGTTCACCAAGTTTCTTCGTTGGGATGGAATGATGATTCAATTTTTCTTCATCAATCCAGTTACATAAAGGAAATACTTAATCGATTCAACTTTAATGAAGCTAATCCAGTAAGCATTCCTGCCGATCCACATACAGCTTTAACTCAATGCTCAAAAGATGAATCTGAGGATAAATATCCGTACCGTGAGGCTGTCGGTTCACTCATATTTGCTGCTATAGTAAGTCGTCCGGATATTATGTATGCAGTAGGAAATGTAAGCAAATATTTGGATTGTCACAACATCAACCACTGGAATGCTGTAAAAAGAATTTTCAAATATTTGAAAATGACAAGTCATTAGGAATTCGTTTTCGAAAGCACTGTTCGCCCACACTAATAGGATATTCAGATGCAGACTATGCCAGTGATCTAAATAAACGTCGCTCAACCACCGGATACATCTTCATGCTAAGTGGCGGACCGGTTACATGGTGCAGTAAAAGACAACAATCTGTCGCTCTGTCAACCACCGAAGCCGAATATATGGCTGCATCCGATGCCACCAAAGAAGCCATCTGGTTAAGACAGCTACTGAAGGATATAAACTACGGAGAAGAAAAACCAACAACAATACATATCGATAATCAAAGTGCAATTCGCCTTGTCCGGAATCCCGAGTTTCACAGAAGAACCAAACATATTGATGTGAGAGTCCATTTCATCCGTGAAAAGTACAACAATGGAGACATCGATGTAACTCATGTTCCTTCTTCCGATCAACTTGCCGATATTTTAACTAAAGCACTACCTCGACCACGATTCCAATTTCTTTGTGATGAAATCGGATATTTATTTACAAAACAAACGTCTTGAATTATTTACTAAAATCTATCATTTAATAAGTTTTCATCTAGAGGGTATGTTTATATAAGATTTCGAACTATGTGAACACATCCTATTCATTCAATGACATTTACTTTAACATTATAGCTGTCTCTTTCTTATTGAATAACTTTTTTGTTCTTAACGTTCAGTCAGACATCTTGGTGAATTGTAGCAGCTTCTTAATTTACGTTGTATAACAATTATTCATTTTTACTTTCTAATAAAGTTCTTTTTATATCAAAGTTATCCATCGCATTTTAATATTATGACGAAGTAGTTACTGAGAACCTTACTAATGATGACAACGGAAATATCATCGAAATACCTTCGACGTCAAAAAACACCATATCAAGTGACCTTGATAAATACTTGGCCATAAAAACTTTGAAGAGAAATGATAATCCCTTTGCCTGGTAGTCTGCACATAAAGCTGAATTTTCCCAATGTTTATTCAAACTCGCTGCTAAGTATTTATCTGCTCCTGCAAGCAGTGCCTATTCGGAGAGGCTTTTTAGTGAAGCAGGACTTATCTATGAAGAAAAAGAAACCGACTTCTTCCCAAAAATGCAGAAAAGTTGATATTTCTGCACCACAACCTACCTCTTATAAACTTTTATTATGATTAGTAGTTTTGTAATAAACAAAACATGCTATTGAATATTAATTTTCAATGTTTATTTTTCTGATACCTATCTTAATGAAAAAAGATACATTTTATTTTATATCTTTTTATTATTATTAGCTTTAAAGAAGAAAATACCTCATTTGTTTTTGTTCTAAAAATAAAGAAATTATTAAAAGTTACTTTGCAATGTTCCTTGCTATTTTCTACTCCTATTTTTAGGTATTGGGTATTCGGCCGAATAGTGAAAATAGGCCGAATAGGCGGAATACTGAATAGTAACCGAATATTCGTTTCCAGACTAATAAAAATCTTTTCTTCCCATCTTTGACACAGAACTCAAAAACTTTATTATACCATTCTGATGGATATATCTATCTACATAATTATAAAGTTTGAATTTGGTAGATTTTATTCGTTAAAATACAAAACATAAAAGAACAGAATTCAAAGTACAAAATTATACATTTTACACAAAAATGGCCTCCTCTTGGCGACGGCGTTACTTGTAATGAATATTCAAAATATATCCGCCAAAACATAAAATCTATCTCTCTCGTTCTAATCTCTTTATCTCTTTCTCTTTAATCTAGTACAGCTTCAAAATTTTACTGTACTAGATTTCACATCTTTTAGTACTAAATTTAACATCTTATAGTTCGGCCGTTCTGACCTCTGATCGTCCCCGAGCAGATCCATGGCTTGAGATGGTTCGGTTCAGCGACCGAAACGAAAGGCTTTTGGCTGTATTGACACTCGCTGATGTCTCCTACGAGATATCTGTCATTCGGGAGAACGCGATGAATGCGAAACGGTCCTTTGAACAGAGGTTGCAATTTCTTGCTCGTTCCGGGCTCTGTACAATGTTGTCGCAAAGCAACCAAATCTCCTTCTCGATATTCATGACAGCTCCTTTTTGTTGCATTATAATAGGCTTATTAATCTGAATAAACCGACTGAATTCACCCGATGTAAATCCCGTTCCCCGGTCGGAAATGATCCTAGCTGGCCGACTATACCAACCGAAGTAGTTATTTAAATGTTTAATAACCTCGGACGAACCCGTCGATTTACATGCGAATAATCTCATTATCTTGGTAAACCCATCTACGACGACGAGTATATGTCGGTTGTTCCGTTTTGTCAACTCCAAGGGGCCGAAATGGTCCACGTGAATGGTTGAAAAAGGTTCACTGTGCTTTTCGATACTTCTCAAATATCCCTCTGCCTTGCCTGATTTCGGAGAATGAACTTTACATTTTAAGCAGTTTGAGATGTGCTCATTGACCTTTGATATTAACTGCAGAACAAAGTATACACGTTTGATAGCTTTGATTGTTTTCTGTGGTCCCATGTGACCGAATTCGTCGTGATACTTGTAGAGAACTCTTTTCTCCATAGACACTGGCACATAAAACAAAAGTTGTCGACCGTTTCTCTTGTAAACCAGGTCATTGTGGACTTCGAATTCGCTAGTATCCCCGCTTATTACTTGTCTTCTCGACTTCTGGATATTTTCGTCATCTGTTTGAGCGGATATTAAAGTACGTGTAAAAGGGTCATCATCTATTAGAGCACATTCAGAACACTCAAACAATCTGCTTAAGGCGTCCACGTGACGCATTCTGTCTGAAGGTCGATGCTCCATTATGAAATCGTACGACTGTAACCATAGTACCCACCGGGAGATTCGTGCATTCACATCTTGTTTATTCATAGTGAGTGCTAGTGAATTGCAATCTGTTAGGAGTCTAAATTGGAGACCATAGACGTATGGATGAAACCGTTTCAGTGCGTTAACTACCGCAAGAGTCTCCAATTCAAATGAATGATATTTTTCTTCAGCCGGTGTCGTTCGGGCACTATAGTACATAACGGGATACGTTTTCCCGTCATCATGTCTGTTCAAAACCATAAGAGATGACGACGACATACTACGACCATAAAACACAACTACTATATTGTCTCGCCACCAACCAATCTACGCAAAGGGAAACAAAAACAACGGAAGCATTGGCGGCGCGACAATATCATAAGTCGTCATCGGCCATCAACATACCCAGAGTCAAGCACACAATTTCGGACCGAGATAAGGAAAGGGCAAACATTCGACCGAAACCAACGGTAACCTCGAGTGGCGCGAAGCATTATTTTCTACTCGACCACCAGCTGCAATTGCGTCCGAGGGACACCACAATAGCAAACACAGGAGCGACCCAAAATCCAATCGAGATGAACAGCAAAATCAACGGTATCCTCGAGCGGCGCGAGGATAATCTTCTCCTTATGACCAGTTGGTGCGATCGCGACCGAAGTCAGTATCAATACACACAAGGACATATACAGGGCAGCGATCGTCGTGGTGATGAAGTGCAAAGAAGGGTAATAAGGATCAACGGGATCCTCGAGCGGCGCGAGGATTATTATCTATCCACCGAACAACACACATCAGGGCGTACGCAGTGAAGCGATCGTCGTGGGGACAATAAAAATGTCTCCTAGGGTAGTCTTTTGAGCAAAGCAGACCAGAGCGGTTAACATTTAAACAGTCCACTTTTAAGAATAAAGATTTTAATGATTTTAAGATATAACAAGAGCGTTTCTTTTACTTGAGCTATTAACATTTGGTCCTATCGAGCCATATAGTGATCCGGGTATGGAAAATATATACAGTGCGTATAAAATAATTTTGACATTCAGTGCGTATAAAACAATTTTTGAAAGGTGCGTAGCAAATTTTTTAAAATAAAGTGCTTATTAATTACATATTTCAAATACAGTGCGTATTCAAATGAATTCGAAGTACAGTGTGTAGAAACAATTCTTAAAATACAGTGCGTATTCCACACTTTATAAATCCAGTGCCTAGTTAATATTTTTTAAATACAGTGCGTAGGTATCAAATTAATTTTTTAATTACCATGTGTATTGGATACAGTGCGTAGAAATTACATTTAATATATAAGTTTTAAAAATATTACAAACATTTTAAGAACAGTGCACATAGACAGTGTTTTTTTTGCGTATTTTGCAGCATACAGAGATTCCTATTCCGTTCACGACCGCAGTGGTTTTCGAAGGGTCGACCTGAATCATTGTTGGCCGTTGATGGTCTTACGGTGTTTTGGAATTTAGTGCTGTAAAATGGGAGATCTGGCACGCAGGGACGGCTTTCGAGGTTCACTACTGAGAGCATCGGAATTCATCGCCACCAATGAATTCAAGAAGGCAGACCAGGCCCTCATCAGCACAAAGCTCATAGCGGCTGAAGTCACGTTCGAGAAGATGATGCAGGTGCATGAGCAGCTATTGCATAAAGCTTCCACCGCTTCGGAATTAGAAGCCCACAACACCTACATCGCTTCTATCGAGGTGACTCACCATCGCACCATAGCGGCCCTACGTAAGCGCATTACGGAGCTTCAACAAGCATCACCTGACGCCGAAGCAAGTACGAGCAGAGGAGCGTCACAGAGCAGCATCATCCAGGTGAGGCAAGAGCGTCCCACCAGGCTGGTTACCTTTAGAGGTGATTTTACCAAGTGGCGGGAATTTCGCGACATGTTCATTACTGAAGTGCACAGAAATGAACACATGGCGAATGTCACGAAATTAAAAGAGCTGAAACAGGCATTGGAAGGTGCCCCCGCTAGACTCATCAATCGTTGGCAAATCACAGAAGCCAATTACGTTGAGGCTTGGAAAAAGCTCAACGAGGTCTACGACAACCCACAGAGCATTGTGGACGCGCATTTGAACGCCTTAAACGCCATGCCGAGCATTGGCAGAGGCTCAACGAGGTCACGAGACATACGAGACCTAATCAACGAGACGAACGCACACATCACGTCTTTGAGCCCCTTGGGAGTGAGTACCGAATCCTGGGACCCCATGATCGTCAATATGCTTAGAGCACGGTTGGACCCTGAAACCAACCAAGCATGGCAAATGGCAAGAGAAGACGTGAGCAAGATCGCCACCCTCTCTGAATTTTTGAAATTTTTGGAGAAGAGAGCAAGCGCCTTGGATTCGGCATTTCTTGACCGTGCTGAGCATCCCGTCAAGGAAGAGCAAGCGAGACCAAAACCGAGCAACAACCTCGCTGGTGGGAGCAGAGCGACCCCCATCCACCGATGTCCATTGTGCAGAACAGGGCACCCACTATACCGTTGCCAAGACTTTCGGGCGCTTTCAATCCCGGCTAGGCAAGACAAAGTGCGACAGTGGAAACTATGCATCAACTGCCTGAATAGCGGACACACTGCTTTCAACTGCCTAGCTGGCAGTTGTCGCAGGTGCAATAAAAAACATAACAGCGTACTTTGTCCTGAGCAACAAACTCCAAGAAATAATCCACCAGTGGTGGGACATGCAGAGCAGAGCAAACCATCCACTTCTCAAGCACCGAAGAAACAGCCTGGTGCATAGCAAGTGAGGAATCGATCACGCGCAGAAAAGAGCAAAGACCCCAGCATCCCGTCACAGTGCGATGACAATGCCGGGATCTTCTTAGAATCCAGCGCAAACGATCGATGCAATGCGGAACCTGATTGTGCGCTATTGGCAACGGCGCGCATCAAGGTAACAGATGGACTCGTGCGCAGTGCAGACATACGGACAGAGCATACAACACTATCGCGACCGGTGCAGAAGCTATGCGTGCTTCCCAAGGACGAAGAGAGCGATACCAATTGAAGACCACCCTTCAATTGGGGGGGGGGGGGGGGGGGAATGTTCAAAACCATAAGAGATGACGACGACATACTACGACCATAAAACACAACTACTATATTGTCTCGCCACCAACCAATCTACGCAAAGGGAAACAAAAACAACGGAAGCATTGGCGGCGCGACAATATCATAAGTCGTCATCGGCCAGCAACATACCCAGAGTCAAGCACACAATTTCGGACCGAGATAAGGAAAGGGCAAACATTCGACCGAAACCAACGGTAACCTCGAGTGGCGCGAAGCATTATTTTCTACTCGACCACCAGCTGCAATTGCGTCCGAGGGACACCACAATAGCAAACACAGGAGCGACCCAAAATCCAATCGAGATGAACAGCAAAATCAACGGTATCCTCGAGCGGCGCGAGGATAATCTTCTCCTTATGACCAGTTGGTGCGATCGCGACCGAAGTCAGTATCAATACACACAAGGACATATACAGGGCAGCGATCGTCGTGGTGATGAAGTGCAAAGAAGGGTAATAAGGATCAACGGGATCCTCGAGCGGCGCGAGGATTATTATCTATCCACCGAACAACACACATCAGGGCGTACGCAGTGAAGCGATCGTCGTGGGGACAATAAAAATGTCTCCTAGGGTAGTCTTTTGAGCAAAGCAGACCAGAGCGGTTAACATTTAAACAGTCCACTTTTAAGAATAAAGATTTTAATGATTTTAAGATATAACAAGAGCGTTTCTTTTACTTGAGCTATTAACAATGTCGTTGAAGGAGCATCCCCCCATAGCCGTGTTTAGAGGCATCTGTGTGTACCTCAGTAGGCAAATTCACATTAAAAATTTTGAGGCAGGGCTGTTCGCATAACCGTTTTTTCAGAAGCTCAAATGAACCTATTTCATCTTTCCCAAATTCAAAAATCTGAGCTTTTCGTAAATTATAAAGCGGAATACTGATTTTTTGAAAGTCTTTCACAAACCGACGAAAGTACCCGCATAATCCGAGAAAGCGTTGTAACTCCACTATATTGCGTGGCATGGGATACTCCTTAACTGCTTTTACGTGACTGTTCTTTGGTTTAATCCCTACCTTACTTACTTCATATCCTAAATAGTCAATTTTGCTTTTCATAAATTTACATTTCGCATCATTTAATTCCAATAAATTTTCACCTAATCGTTTCAGAACTTCCCGTAAAACTGATAAATGATCGGTATAATTCTCCGTGGCTATTAATAAATCGTCCATGTAAATGGTTAAATCCCCCCGTTCGGTCAGATCCTTGAAAATTTTGTGAACGTATCGTGAAAGGACCGGTGGACCATTTTTCAAACCGAAAGGAAGCTTATTAAATTCAAATTGGCCAGCGGGACTGATAAAAGAAGTGTATTTCTTAGAATTCTCATCAAGGTTTAGATGAAAGAATCCGTCTTTCAAATCCATTAATGAATAAACCGATTTATCCCGTAACCGATCTAATAAGTCCTCGATTAAAGGAAGTGGGTAACCGTCTCGCACTGTTAACATGTTAAGTTTCCTATAATCAATACACATTCTGAAGCGTCCGTCCTGCTTCCTAACCATAACGATTCTACTGGTGTACGGTGATTCGCTTTCTCGTATTATGCCTCGCCTCAACCAGTCGTCAACGGTATTCATAATGTTAATTTTTTCGATATGGGAGAACTTACGTTGTGCACACGCTATTGGAGTTCTGTCATCCACCAAGGTAATCGCCATCGTGTAATCCGTAATCGGCTTATCAGGTTTTGGCTGAGTACAATATTCTTGCATGACTTGGTGAAATTCCATCCTCAACTCCGAATCGATCGTTTCGTCTACATCCAAAACCGGTTTGGTATCAATTTCGAAATCAACGTTCAAAATGTCACTCCATGTATTATTCGTTGGAATTTGCTCGGCATCTTTAACGTTTCTCACACTCGTAAACATTATTGAGCCATTCCCATCAACTCCCACCTGCACTCCGGTCGCCTTCAAAAATTCTCTGCCAAGGATCAGATCAGGTCGCATGGAGTCATCGGCCACTACACAAACAACTATCCTGCAATTAATATCATCAATTATTATATCAATTTCAACATTACCGAGAATAACGAGGGGTGAATTATTGATGCCTTTGTAAGTCGTTGTGTTAGGATCGAATTTAAATGGTCCCAAAACATTGGACACTTTAATTAGATTAATACCACAACCAGTATCAATCAACGCGCGAGCATCAATTATTCCTCCTTCAAATTTACAAACACAATTCCTTATAATTTCACTCATCATTGGGTTCTCCTTATGTGCAGCAGTTGTTCGTTCTGGCTGTTCTAATATGTTGACTCCGTTGGTGGTCATCGCTGGTGTCTTACGGTTTGGACAATTCGTTGCTATATGTGCCGTCCTCTTGCAACCGTCACATTTCTGTTTCTTTGATGGTTCGGGGCAATTGATGGATATGTGCCCTTCCTTATTGCAGTTGAAACACTTTATCGTAGTCCGGGATGATTTTGTGGACTTCTCATACACCGGCGCCGAAACTTCCGACGTGTGAGATCTCTTCGTTGTCACTTCAATGGATCTCCGACCAGGAGATCGATTATTAACGAACCGCTCAACTGCCAACTGGAAGTCCCGGAGGGAGAGGAACTCCTGCGTTGCGGTACTATCCTGGAATTTGCCGTCGTCTATTCCAAGCCGAATGTATTTGATGATAGACTTGTCATCCAGACTGAACTTTCGACCCAGAGCAATCATTTTGTGTACGTACTCCAGAATATTTTCTGTCCTGAGTCTTCCTCGTTGCTGCATTTCAATGTGATAATCGGCTCCCACTTTGACGTTCGGGAAATCGTGTTGCAGCTGATCAGCAAAGTCATCGAATCTTTCAAAAATGTCTGACAGCCCGTCGACCTAGATTTTCGCAATGCCTCGTAGATTCGTTTGTGCGGCTATCAGCGTAGAGATGTCGTCCCAATCGTAATTTGTTGCGAATCGTCGAATTTTCTTGACGAACAAATCGCTTGTTGGAGATGTTGGGTCATTTGGGTCGAATGTAGGAATAAGAGAGCAGATTTCTTTGATGCTAAATCGATTCCTGGAATTGTCGTTGCCATGCGTTACTTGCCTGGGAACTAATAATGGCGGTGATTGCAGCGTACTCCTGCGAGATGTGACGTTTGTCTCCAGATCGTTGTCGTGAGACTCTCGCATTGGGCTCTCGCATTGGGCCTGCTCCTGCGTTTCCCTCTTAGGTGTGGTGCTTATCTCTAAGAGTTGTTTTAGAGTTGATTGCAGAATTTCGACCGACTCCCGTAGCTGTCTCGTTTCGTTGATGGCATTCGCCCGTTGAATGGCGGTGACATCGTTAAACTTACTGCAAGCGGAGTCGTCATCATCGTTGGCTGTGCTGTTCAGCCTTGCAATTAATTCTCTCTTCGGACCAGTCGTAGGCAGCCCCAGAGCCTTGCAGCGTCGTTTCAAATCCTCCACTTTCATATTTTTTAGCGGCATTTCAAAGTTCCGTCTGTTTATTCGTTTTCGTTACTTTCTGGATTCCTACAGAATCCCACTTCTGATTTATAAAGTTTGAATTTGGTAGATTTTATTCGTTAAACAAAACATAAAAGAACAGAATTCAAAGTACAAAATTATACATTTCACACAAAAATGCCAAAACATAAAATCTATCTCTCTCGTTCTAATCTCTTTATCTCTTTCTCTTTAATCTAGTACAGCTTCAAAATTTTACTGTACTAGATTTCACATCTTTTAGTACTAAATTTAACATCTTATATAATGTAGTTTTTTTTTGTAAACGCAAGTCGAACCTTTCCACTGCTCTCCTGTACAATTTTAAAAAAAAACAACTTTTGATGTTTTTGCTTGTTGCCACAAATTTGTATACCTACATACATATATTTACGCAAGCCACTTTTGTACATATGTACATATTAATTTCTCATCTCACTTTGAAATAAAGCTATCCTCATTCCTCACTGCCGCAGATTCAAAAATCATAATTTGTTTCTTTTCACTCTGCGACTGAAACACAGAAAAAAGCAATACTACACATATTTATTTATAGGTATATACGAGTATGTGTGCAAGTGTGAGTTTTCGTTTCTATAGAAACCGAGATCTTTACTTCGATTCTTCTTTGGTTATTTTATTCTTATGCCAGAACTACATCGGAACAAAAGTGATAAAAAGTAGAAGTGTGCACACACTGAAAGCTCACTCAATTCCAACTGACCAACAGCGCCATTAACGGATGAAATTAATTTTTGTTTGACATTTGAAAGCTCCAGGAAATGTATTTCTCCGCAACCATGCACATTTATTCGTTAACAGTGGATGAATAATAAAAAGGAAAATTGGTTTCAAGCCTAATATTCTAAAAAAATTTACGGGAATAATAAAATCGGTATTTGCTTTCGTGAATATACGTCTAAAATCATCTTTTAATTTCATCGGAAATCAGCTGGTATGCAAAAAAGTGAAGAAGCGCCTTCTATTGTCGAGCATTTTATACGAAATCCAATTATAACTACTGGAATTGGTTTTAGTATTTGGTTGGAAGAACTACTGGAAAGCTTTTGTGCAACATCACCGCGGCGAAAGCTAGGGTATGCTCTAGCTTTAGCCGCGGTGAGTTTTATTCATTTGAGAGGAAATGATACAGATGTGCCTGCGATGGAAGAGTACAACCTATTGTTTTGACTTCGTTGTACTTTTTATCACTTTTGTTCCGATGTAGTTCTGGCTTTTTGAGAGGAAATGATACAGATGTGCCTGCGATGGAAGAGTACAACCTATTGTTTTGACTTCGTTGTACTTTTTATAATTTTTGTTCCGATGTAGTTCTGGCTTTATTCATTTGAGAGGAAATGATACAGATGTGCCTGCGATGGAAGAGTACAACCTATTGTTTTGACTTCGTTGCACTTTTTATCACTTTTGTTCCGATGTAGTTCTGGCTTTATTCTCACTTGGAGAGGAATTTGAGTGGTTGTTGCCAATGATAGAAAACAGAAAATCATCGGCTGTTTTCTCGTCTGAGGCGCTAGTATCGAATTCCTCAAGTGATACCATTGTATTTATATCCTATAGTAATGACAAGGACGTTTGCAGGTTACCTCACTAGATGCCGATAGTTGTACCAAAATGAGAAAATATCTGAAAACGAGCTTTTTGTTTGTTTATTTATTCGTCGTTCTTAGTTATGGTTTGTGAAAAGAAAAAAAGCTATTGATCTAAATGGTGGGTTAGTAATGTGGGGAAGATGAAAAGAGCAAGAGGTAGCGTAAGAACAACAATTTCACGAATTCACGAATTTACTCAGGATGAAGTGTGTGTGGAGTGGTGACATATTGTATTTCATTTGACTGCCACACGCGAATGAGTAATGTGTGTTTCTTATTTGCAGAAATGATTTGTGGTTATAAAGATTGCTATACTTGCAAGCGAGAAGGAGATGTGAGCGGAGTTTCATTTTTTAAGATTCCAAATGACTGGCGTAAAGCAATTTGGATAAAACATTCGGATATTGACGAGCCGGTTGCGCTTAAAACATTTCTTTGCCAAAAACACTTTTACAAAAAGGATATTATTGTTAACGGTACAAAAAGGGTTTTAAGAACTGAAGCCCTGCCTAAATCTTATATTCAAATATGTCAATGCACAGAAAATATTGTAGACCAACGCTGCCTTAATTTAAAAATAAATTGTAAGCCAAAAGCCACAGCTAAGCGGAGTGCGGTGAAATTAGTTTCGCAAAATATGTTAACAAATGATGACAATAGTTATTTAAGTTTGACCAAAACGCCATCTCTAAAAACATATTTAAGGAACTATTCACTACCTATTCGATCGGAAAATTGTATTTCACATACATACATATGCATGTCCTATCTCAACAAGATCGTTTTGGTGGTGTATAAAAGAATGTGAGCGTAATCTATTTCTGTCCTGCAAGCTATATTTCCGAGTAAGCTTTTCTTCTAAACACAAACCAATTCGAAACTTTAAAAAATAAATTCTTATCTTATACAAAAACCACACACACATCATATTTTTTACAGCGCCACACAGATTGCGAGGAAACCTGTAAATAATTTGTATGCCCTTCTTGTCATTACTATAGGATATAAATACAATGGTAATAGGTTATATCGGCGCGCAACGTACGCCATTAGAAAAGAAAGATTGTCTCGCAGTGGAGGTCGCACAGAAGCGTAAGTTTCTCATTTATTTAATTCTATTTGTAAAACTTATACATATATTATTAGGAAATAAAACACTTATCTTACTGTGAAGAGGCGTTATTATTTGAAACCTTCCACTGGAGCAACAACAAATTTTTATTTCGCTTCTTCGAACGAAGAAGTTGATTTCAAGAACGGTGTGGTTGTGTCCAGCGGAGCACCGGGACTTGTAGACAATTGTGACGACAATTGCAACGATTATTCGGGAAGGAGTAGAAACTGATGCCGTTGGGCGTGTACAAAGGAAGTGTGTCAAGATATCAGCAGCATCAAATATTTCAACAGCACCAGGTCACCAGCAGCAACAAGTCATCTAAGAAGGCGAATGTCTGCGGAGTGCTAGCGCTACAACGAAGTTCAGAACGGAGTGTAAAAAGGGCGAGTGTTTGTACTTTTTTGAATTTGATTTGGGCTAATGGTCAAGTGTGGTGCAGAGCTAGGATTTAGTCAATTATTAAGAACGGTCACTCAGTTAGGAGTCTCAGTTAGGAGTAATATTTAACCGTGTGTAACGGGGAACATAACATGTTCAACATATCGCGTCATGCCAACTACACGTTCAGGAGCAAACACGGAGCAAGAAAGAGACAGCGATAGTGCAGAGGAGTTAGACATGACCTTGCACGAGTCGACCGCAACTGTTTCACATGAATCGACGTTAGAAAAAAGATTAAACGACATGATGCTATTGATACGGGATCTTCAGGCTGAAGTGGCAAAAAATAAACGAGTTGTCCATAACGCAGACGCACAACAAAGGGAGCAATCAATTGGAGCAGCATCACCGTCAAATGTCAATGTTGCTGGACCACGGCCGGTTAGTACTAACACCCAGGAATCGGAAACAGGTTTGGCCACCGCGTTGGGAGAACTCAGTCGTTCGCTTTCAGTTCAAAGAATATATCATGGTCGTAAATTATACGATCTACCGGACTTCGATGGTCGTCCGGAAGACTGGCCATTGTTTCAGGAGTCATTCGAAATGACTACTCAAGAATACCAGTATACGGATTGTCGAAATTTAATGCGACTGCAGAAAGCTATCAAGGGTAGGGCGACGGAGACGGTAGAATGCTTGCTCATTCATAGCAGCAATATTAAGCGTATTACGGCCACTCTGAAAGATCGATTTGGTAGGCCGGAGAAACTATCCGTCTATCCCTGAAAATCGTATCGAACAGCTGGTGCCATTTGCAACTAAAGTGCAAAATTTATCGTCCTTTCTTGAGTCCGCACATTGTGAGCACCATCTGTGCAACCCTACGCTTATGGAGGAGCTATTAAAGAAGCTTCCGGTACAGAGAAGGTTAGACTGGGCTAGACACGCAATTAGTATTGAACCTAGGGCAACGATTAAGCATTTTAGTAAGTGGTTACAGAAGTGGCTATGGTAAATATGGCGTGTGTTAGTTTTAGTGAGCCGCCTCAGCAGTCGACAGTTAAGGCAGCTGGTCGGTCAAGGTTTTTTCATGTCAACGAAACGGTTGGTGAGATACGAACGGAAAATGGTTGCAAGTTGTGTTCTGGTCAGCATGATATTTCAAGATGCAAACTACTATTGGGGCACCGTAGCGCAAGTGGTTAGTGCGTCGGACTACTGTGCCAGCGGTCTTGGGTTCGAATCCCGCCGCAAACACCTAAAAGTTTTTCACAGTGTCCACCTCTTTCGAATGTCTGACAAGCATCAAAGAGTATCATTTGTCACGATTGAGCTTCTCAACTCGCCGTTCGGAGTCGGCAAAAAACTGTAGGTTCCTTCCATTCGTGCAAAAATATAACACGCACACACAAATGGTTGCGAGAAGCAGGCCCAGGTTCACCTCGAGCTGTAGCGCCAACTAAGTAAGTAAACGACTATTGGATATGGAATGCGGACAGCGGTGGCGAGTTATTCGGCAGCGGCGATTGTGCTTTAATTGTTTGCGAAGCGATCATCGAAGCACAAATTGTGAACAGTACGTACAGTACTGTACGAGAAAGGTGCATAAACTACTACACGATTCCAGTGGTGCAGTTAGTCAACGGAATGATACGGTTAGGCAGAACAACGGTGAGCAGGAGGAACACGTATTCACCAATACAGTTATAGACAACTCCGCAACGAAAATTTTATTCAAGATACTACCGGTTAAGCTGTATGCAGCTAACAATGTGATCAGAACTTATGCGTTTTTTGATGAGGGATCTTCGGTATCTTTGATGAATAAAAATTTAGCTGATCGTTTGGGGCTTCGAGGAAATAAGGAGAATTTAACTTTGCAATGGTTTGGGAACACTAGTGTAACGGAAACTTCGTGTAGGGTAGACGTAAGGATATCAGGTATTAGAAAGAATAGTAAGTGCTTTACTCTGAAGAATTTGAGAACTGTCAACGATCTTAAGTTACCTACGCAAACACTAAATGTTACTGATTTACATCTTAGATATCGTCATATGAAGAATCTTCCAATTTTCAACTATGAACGCGTAACACCCGAACTATTGATCGGCATCGACAACGCATACCTAGGAATTCCACAAAAAGTTGCAGCCGATGGATGGAAAGGTCCCGCAGTAAACTTGACTAAGCTGGGTTGGGTAGTTTACGGTTCATGTAATGAACACGTCGCGGTACAAATCAATCACGTATTTTTTTTACCAAGACTGGATTAACGTCAATGGATAATTTGGAGCAGCTGGTCAACGATTATATAGCAAACGAGAGCTTAGGCGTAAGAGATGTGGAAAGGCACGTCGAATCAACCGAGATTTTCCGAGCAAAGGCGTTGCTGAAAGAAACAACTGTTCGAAGGGTCATCGTTTTGAAACCGGTTTGTTGTGGAAAGAGTGAAGGAGATGCCTTTGCGACCTTGGGTAACTCAACTAATGACGAAATGTTTTCAAGGAAAATAAGACAATCGTTGTCGTATCGCTCCTTGAGTCTAACTAATGCCTTTGGATAATTTTCAGCTGTTACTTGAAATGCTCGAACTGTTCCGAGGGCCTGATCACTAAGACATGACAACAGATGATTAAATTTTTCTATTGTAGAGAGTGAAGAGTCCTGATGAACTAATTGGTTAAACGTGTTTATAAAGTTTTTATATTCTGCATATTTTCCACTGAATTTGGGCAGTCGAAGGCTTGGTAGACGATTAATAGGCGGCGGCATACAGAATGATGCATCAGATATACTGCCTCGTCCCTTTTCACCCATAAGCGAAAGTATTTTAGATTTGGTAGTAATGTATAGCTCCTCAATCTCGCTTCTGCCAGTGTCTGTGGGTAACAATCGTTCAATCTGCGTTTGTAATGACAAGCTCTGTTTGAAATAGGATTCTAAAATCCCCAATCTGCATTCTAGTTCCGTTGGCGTAAGAGTGGTTGACTTAACGTCGATGATGTTTTTTATGCGGGTTATACTACCCTTTGTAGACGACCGCTGCTGTTTCAGTTCCTCTATCTTCTGTGCTTCCTCAGCCATGATGAATTTTCAATTGTTTGAATTAACTTGCGATGAAATTGAGTGCTTCGACTCCGACGACAAAATACGCTAAGCTAATTCCTTAATATTTTAAAAATTCCCAAAGAGCTTCCCCCGACCAGGAATTGGAAGTAACAAAAGTAAACAACTAGCAAAATAGAATAATGTCGATTACTGCAACAATGTTCCTAGAAGTTCAGCAACATGTAACTTTAATATGTGTCTAATAGAGCGACTAAATATGCATATTTCAGATGTTTCCCCAACAAATTCTCCAACGACGCTGTGTGCAACAATTCCTCTCTTTCTATACAGCTGACACTTATTGTGTAATGTGGAATCTATGTATATCCATGCAGACACTAGCCAAAATGCAAAAAATCTAGCAGCTGATCGCGCGAATGTACCCGAATCAATGTACATGTATGTATATACTTATGTACACTGATGCAAAAAATTACTACCGAAGATTAGCAAGATTGAGTGAAGTGTGTGAATGTGTGTGTGATGTGAGAGGTGGTGATCGTGTTATGTAATTTAGAGCGAACGACCGACAGTGAGGCAAGGCAAATTATAAATCAAGGAAAATTTTTTTTTTTTTTTTTTAAATATGGATTTGATTAAAAACGCTGATAACTTGGCAACATACCTTGGAAGGAGTTATACTTAACCCTTTTATTAAATTGCTGCTCTTCAATCCGCTACTTCACTGGGTTTTTACTGCTATGCTTCTGATTTGTACCGCTACTGTTGAATGGTCTGCAGTTTTACCCGCTACTTGAACCGTTGCGCTGCACTGTTTTTTGCACTGTTGTGCTTTACTGTTCTGATAACCGAACCGTTTACCGTACCGAACACCGTATTTTTAACCGAACCACAGTTTTCACACACTTAAAATTTCTGAGCTTTTTATTAACAATACCGGATTTGTTTCATACGAACATAATCGTTTTAATTATAATTTTTATTTTTTCTTTTTATTCTCAGAAATTTTCTTACACTTCACTTCACAATTTTTGTCGTAGTCACTGTACACTATATAATGTGGTTTTCTTTTTTCGAACCCGAATTGATTATTCTGCTTATGAATTATTACAGCGAAAATAGGTTTTTACCGACAAGTTGGGCGCCAAAATGTACGATCAGGTATATTTTTCCTGCCCGGCAGTTAGGAATTCGGACATTGACAAGGTCTTTGAATAACGAATCCTACTGCAACGACGAAAAGAATGCACAGCTGATAGTGCACCAAATGAGGGGTAACAGTTGCCGAAAACGCAGGGGTCAATGCACTCATGCAAGAGTTGATGACCGCGACTAATACTTGGAGCTAAATGGGTGTTGATCTTACGGGGCGAGATGTAAGAATTAGTCTTACTAGCGCGAACTGTTTAGACGAATTAACTATGCGACTATGTATATGTAACGATTAGAAGCGATAAAACGACGATTACTTGTAGGCAAATAAAACGACAGCGTTTCAATCTCGATTCTGAGTACTGGTTCATTTTATTTCTTGGTTTTTATACACCTTTCAGTTGACAATTTTCTTTTGGGTTACATTCTTCGTTAATATACAAAATATGGCCGATAGGCGGCAAATTCAAATATTTGGAGAGTTTTTCTTATTCACAATAGCAATTTACAAAAGTTAATATTTAATGATATGAGTTAAGTGAATTACTTTACATTACATAATATTCAATTTGCTGGAATTCAACATTTAGTTAAGGTTAATTTAATACAAGAAATTCAACAACGACGATATTCTTCTTCCATCAAGTCATGAGCAGGCGGTACGAAAATTTCAAGCGCTGGAGAGGAAGTTTAAGCAGGATGAAGGATTTCACAGAGAATATCGGCGCATCATAGCGGAACATATATCAAATGGGTACGTCAGAAGCTGAATGTCGAAGAAGCCGCGAAGATGGGGCCGCGAGTTTGGTATCTACCACACTTTGGTGTATATAATCCTAACAAACCAGGAAAATTGCGAGTGGTGTTTGATGCTGCCGCCGAGGTCAACGGTACTTCGTTGAATTCAGTTTTACTTACTGGTCCAGACCAACATCAAGATCTTTTAACAATCCTAATGCAGTTCAGCGAAAAATCCGTCGGTGTGTGCGCAGATATTGTTGAAATGATCCATCAAGTGAGAATACGCAAAGTAGATCAGGATGCGCAACGCTTTGTGTGGAAAGATACACCAACGGGTCCAATCAGCGATTATGTCATTACAGCTATGATGTTCGGGCCTAAGTGCTCACCCTGTTCCGCTCAATTCGTGAGGGACCAGATGACTTTCCAGCAGCCGTTTCGAAAATATTAAAGAATCATTATGTAGATGATTACGTTTGCTGTTTCGCTAATGAGATGGAAGCCATAAGTGTAACTGAAAAGGTAGTGTGGATTCACAAACAGGCTGGTTTCGAGTTGAAGTGATTTGTTTCGAATTCAAAAGTCGTAAGTCAAAGGTTTACGATGCCGAAGAGAGGAGTTCAATTTTAAATCTAGAAAGGGGAGATACTGCGAGTTTTCCGAAAGTGCTTGGCATGTTTTGGGATACTTCGAGAGACGTTCTCCGTTCTGTAATGGCCTTTGGTAAGATTGATCCGAAATTGCTGAAAGGCGAAAGGCGGCCTACGAAGCGTGAAACCCTCAGTATAACAATGTCGGTCTTTGATCCCATCGGGTTGGCAGCGGAGTATACGTTGATTGCGAAAGTGATTTTTCAAAAAATTTGGCGCGCTCAAATTGAGTGTGATGAGGCCATAAACGGTGAAGCAAATGTACTATGGGTGAAGTGGTTGCATAAGCTGAAGGAGTTTGAGAGCATTTGCATTCCCCGATGCTAAAGCGCAGCTTTCTGTGACACACCGGTGGAACTTCACGTGTTTGCTGATGCCAGCGAAACGGCATACGCCGCCGTGGGATATTGGAGAATCCCTATTCATGTAAGGAATCAGAAATTCGAATTGGCATTTGTGACGGGAAAAACAAAGTGTGCACCGCTCAAGGTAACATCAGTCCCGCGTTTGGAATTGCAGTCTGCTGTTTTAGCCACACGACTTCGTCAAACCATTGTGCAGAGGCATAATATAAGGCCAACCAAGGTAGTAATGTGGAGTGACTCTCGCACAGTTTTATCTTGGATAGCTTACGATCACAGACGTTACAAGCCTTACGTCGCGCATCGGGTAAATGAAATTTTAGAAGGCAGCGAGGTTACGGAATAGAGGTGGGTCAGTGATGCCAGACTTTATGCAACAAATTTCCCACAGCAATGACGAAAAATACCCTTATTTCCCACGCCGTTGTTGGAAAATACCCACTAGATTACCCACGAAATATACATACAAAAAAACATAAACAAATAACAAAAAAGAAACAAATTCAGTCTTAAATGAAATGAATGTATACAGGGTGGTCCGGTTTGGGATACACATATTTTGGGAACTGATTCATTGGTTCATGTTATGAAAAAATGGTATAGGGGGGGGGGGGTCTATCTTGAACACCCACTGAGCTATAGGGTGTTTAAAAAAGTTTGTTTAGAGAAGTAGGTACCAACAGTTATGCAACTATAACTTCTACAATATTAAACTTAGAGCAACCAAAAAGGACTCCTTTTATAGACAATTCATTAGTGTTTGAAACAGTTATAAATTATAACCATCCGTGTTTTTATTTTCATAATATTTGTCTTCAAACACAGATTTATTTTATTTTTCTTAACCAATTTTTGTGAAAATCGCATTTATCTCGTTAAAGTACTTATAATTTTTTTTTGCTATTGTTTTTTTTGTGCGCCATAATGTCACCCACAAATTTATCTTATAAAATTTTTACCTTGGGCTCACAGTTTTCCTGGTATTAAGTTAATTTAGTCCCATACGATTTTTTTAATAGCAATGAATCAGATCCCAAAATATCTGTATCCGTATACAATGTATAAACGTATACAATGTACAATTGTGTAATTGGAATTGAATTGTGTAGGAACACGTGCTCCTTATTCACAACAATATTGAAGCAAGTAATGTTTCTTGATTGAAATTACTATCGTATTGGACAAATACTGTTTATCATGTATTTTCCTAACCGATTTCTTTTTTTGCATTTAACATCCGTTACAATTGAAAAAATTCGTTCTGCCTAGGCATTTGTGTGAAGTTTTTTTTGTACCGAGGAAAAATAATTATTAATTTCAATGGAATTTCCATAGGAGAAAAATTAATTTTTAAGCCTCGATATCTCCTAAAACTAAGCGATTAATAGTTGTTTGTAACTCTATATTTTGTGCTTATCGAGATTTACAAAATGGCATTTCCAAACAGTGTCGCCTCACAAACCGTAGAATCCCCAAATTTTGTTCTGGGTGCTATGAAAATACCCTTTCGCCCTTTTAGCTTATTTTGAGATGCGAAATACGCACAAAATGGGTAATTACCCACAATCTGGCATCACTGAGGTGGGTCCCAAGTATGTTGAATCCAGCGGACTTCGGAACGCGCTTGAAAAATGGGAAGCGTGAGTCATCCTGGTTAAGTGGGCCTCAGTTTTTAATGGAGAACGAATCGACTTGGCCGCCGAACCAGCACTGCTCATCAACCGATGAAGAACTTTGCGCTAAGGTTACATTGCTGCTCATACATAGGGAGGATGACATCTTTTGCAAATTTTCCTGTTTCACACGATTGACAAGGGTGATAGGTTGGATTTGACGTTTTCGGAGAAACTGCTCACAGGCGCCATACGATCGGGATTTTGAAGGTCTGAAATCAAAGGAGCTTTTGAAAGCAGTGCTGTGTATAGGCCGCAGTGTGCAAATGGCTGTTTTCAACGAGGATTATAATGCACTCTGGTGAGGTATCCAGAAGCAGCCAGTTATGGAAGCTGACGCCTTGTTTAAACGAATCCCGGGTGATTTGTGTAAATAGACGAATAAATAATGCCTTTGCAGTTCCCCCACATACTCGCAGGCCTATAGTGCTTCCAAAAAGACACCATGTAACTGATCTTATCGTAAACCATTACCATCGTATCTGGAAACATCAAAACGAGAATACAAGTATCGCAGAGATCCGGAAAAGCTATTGGATACCTCATATCAGAGTTGTATTTCGGCGTATTGCGAACACATGTCCCGTTTGCAAAGTAAGCAAGGCGAAGCCGATTGTACCATTGATGGGCCAGCTGCCAGTGGATAGGCTGACACCATTCGTGAGACCGTTCTCGTATACCGGCTTAGATTATATGGGACCGTTCCTGGTGGTTAACGGTCGGAGTACAGAGAAGCGCTGGATTGCCATCTTTACTTGTCTGTCAACGCGCGCCGTCCAGTTGGAGATTGCAAGAGACCTTTCTACATATACATGTCTAATGTGTATTCGAAATTTCACCAGCCGCCGAAGGTATCCAGTGCGTATTCGTTCCGACAACGGCACGAATTTCGTTGGAGCGGATCGTGAGCTACAACGGCAGCTGAACAAATTTGACCATGGTAGGATATCGGATGCTCTTGCGAATCAACGGATTGAGTGGGTATTTTAATTGTCCATTGAATCCGCATGCTGGTGGATGTTGGGAGCGTCTCGTTCGTAGCGTTAAGAGGGCAATGGGACATGCCTTGTCAAGTGCAAAGCTTCACGAGCATGGGTTATTTAGTCTGATGTGCGAGGCTGAAAATTTGGTAAACTCTAGGCCGTTGACTCATATTCCATTAGATGCACCCACTGAAGAGCCTTTAACCCCTAATCATTTTCTTATAGGTACATCCAACTCTGAACAGACGCCTCACCCGCATAAAGAGAAGCTAGTCGCTACAAGAAAACAATGGCGAAAGGTGCAACAAATCCAACATAGCTTTTGGAAGAAATGACTGGCGGAATATCTCCCAGAATTATGCCGAAGGACAAAATGGTATCAACCAGTGAAGCCATTGTCAGAGGGTGATCTGGTGCTAGTTTGCGACAGCAGTGTTCATCGCCCAAAATGGCCAATGGGAATAATCACTAAGACGTTTCCTGGAAAAGACCTTCAAGTTAGAGCAGCCGAGGTACGAACCATGTTTGGAACTATCAAGCGACCAGCCTGCATATTGGCGAAGCTGGATATAGGTGAATCTGAAAGTGGGTAGATTCACGGAGGTGGGGATGTTATGGAGAGTTTATGTTTTAGTTAAAATAATATTTCGAAATTTAAAAAAGGATCATTGTGAATTGTTAGTGCGCACTCCCTTGCAAGGACATCTATCAGTTGCTAGCGCAAGCGCAACTGTTCATTGTGAACTAGTTTTGAGTAATAGGTTATATCGGCGCGCAACGTACGCCATTAGAAAAGAAAGATTGTCTCGCAGTGGAGGTCGCACAGAAGCGTAAGTTTCTCATTTATTTAATTGTAAAACTTATACATATATTATTAGGAAATAAAACACTTATCTTACTGGCGTTATAATTTGAAACCTTCCATTGGACGAGCAACAACAGGAGTTTTGAATTTATCAGAGAGAGTAATGCTTATGCAATTAAAAGTTGAAGGCAATATAATGAACATCATTCAAGTTTATGCCCCAATAAGTGATTGTGAAGAAGCGGTTATTGAAGAATTTTACAATCAAGTTGAAGAAGCAATTAAACTAACAAAAAAGAAAGAAATGTTGTTCATTTTAGGCGATTTTAACGCTAAAGTTGGGAAAGGAAGAATTGAAGACGTTGTAGGAGAATATGGGCTAGGAATTAAAAACGAGAGGGGCCAGCGACTAATAGAATTTTGTCAAGTACATGGACTCGTAATAACGAATACATGGTTTAAGCTTCCGCCTAGGAGATTATATACCTGGACATCCCCAAGACACACCCAAGGCTCAATAGTCAGGAATCAAATAGACTACATCATCGTTAATAAAAGATTTAGAAACTCCTTAAAATCAGCTAAATGTTATCCAGGTGCTGATGTGGGGTCGGATCACAATCCAGTTATAGCTAAAATTGACATAAAAATTAAAAAAGTTCAAAAAAGTGTTAAACAGAAAAAACTTCAAATAAACCTTATAAAAAATGAAGTAATACAATATAATCTTAGCAGGGAATTAAATGAAAATAAACACAAACAGAATAGACGAAGAAAATATTAATCTAAAATGGTCAGAAATAAGTCAAATTATGATGGAGACAAGTAAAAAATACCTTAGCAGTGGGAACCAGCAACCCAAAAAGGAATGGATGACAGATGAAATTTTGTCCCTAATGGATCAAAGAAGAGAAAACAAAACAAACCAAGGGAAATACAAAGAAATAGACAGATTGATAAAAAATAAAATCAGAGAAGCCAAAAACCGTTACATGCATCAACAATGCGAAGAGCTAGAACGGCACGACAGGAACCAGGATAGTTTTAATCTCCACAAAAAAGTTCAAGAAATCTCCGGTGTTGAACGCAAATCAATTTCCAATGCCTTGAAAAATAACGAAGGTCGATTTTTATTAAATACAGTGGAAAGATTAGAACAGTGGAAAACATATATCGAGGACCTGTTTTGGGATGAAAAAGTCCAACTAGAACCCAATAATGGACCCGAAGGACCAGAAATAAGTCCGTCGACTGCTTTCATCGTGTACGCACGCGTTTTACCATTTTTCCTTTTATCATGAATTCTAAATGCAATAAGTGTTTGAAATTAATTCCTGATAAGAATTTTTTATCATGTGGCTTATGTGGTTTAAACTCGCATTTCGACTGTTGCAATATCAACAAAAGAGACATAAAAACTATAAACTCTTATGTCAATTAATTTTACAAGTGTGAAAAGTGCATTAATATTCCATTGCAAGCATGCATTCAAAAGATGAGAGAGCTCTCAGTGTACTTGCTGGAAAGCAGCTCTCAAAGTTCTTCCTCCCAGAGCTTGCTTGCAAAAACATTGCCTGCAAATTCGGACCGTTATAATATTCGCGATTCCACTCGTGCAAAAAGAATCCCATCGGTCAATCAACCCAACAAACGGCTGTCTACCTCCGCTGATCGGCGTGTTCCAATTACATTGTCATTGACTCCATCTCTTTCTAACGCCACGGCTGTTGTTGTTGCACCGGAGTCAATAGAACTGACAAGATCATCATCGTCTCCTATTCTCTCGTTTGATTCTGCCGGCGATGTTGTTAATGTTTCTACTCCACCTGCTTCTGCTGCTGTGGTTTCTATTGACGATGTTGGCGCCGATGTTGCTGTTGATATTGCTTGTCCCAATGTTGTTGTTGCTGGCCCGACCGATGCTGTTGCTACTCTAGAAACTGATGTCATTGGTCCCAATGTTTCTACTGTATGCCTGGAGAATGTCGCCGCTGATGGTATTTCGGCACCTGTATGGTCTGTTGTTCGCAACAAAAAGCAAAAACACAAACAGCTGTTTGGCTCTGATATTGAAGCTGTCACTGACCTACCATCTGTACCAAGATTGCGTTTTCTACATTTATCTCGTCTGTGTAACAGAGTCACCGAAGACGATATTATGAATTACTTATCACGCAGGCTTAATCTGCCTAAATCCAGCATGGTTTGCTCCAAGTTAGTAAAAAGGGAAACAGATATAACTTCTCTTCGTTTTATAAATTTTAAACTTGGTATCGCAGCTGGCTCATTCAATGCTGCTCTTCAACCGTCTATTTGGCCTGTCGGAGTCCAGATAAAGGAGTTTCTAAGCCGTCCAAAAAACGGTGCACCTGTTCAACAAAGGGACCAAACATAAAATCTGTCGATGCCTCTGTGACTGCTGCGGCCAATGAATCTCTCTCTATGTTCTATCAGAATGTAGGGGGAATGCGAACTAAAATACACGACTTCTTTATTGCTGCTGCTGATTGTCCTTACAACATCATCGTTATCACTGAAACTTGGTTGAACAATAATTTTCTTACCTCGGAATTGTTTACATCTGATTTCGATGTCATCCGGAAGGACCGATGCTACGATCAAGCTGGTTTAAGTAGAGGTGGTGGTGTTTTATTTGCGGTTCGTTCTAATTTTAAGAGTAGGCAAATTATTTTACCTAATTCATCTCCTGAGATTGAACAAATCTGTGTTTGTGTGGATTTGCTTATGTATACTGATAATAGAATTATTCATGTATACTTTTTTGTTTCTTATATTCCTCCTTCTTCTAATTGTTCAATATATGATGCTCACATAAAAAATATTAGTGATATTATGAGAAATCTGGATGAAAATAACTATTGTGTAACTTTAGGAGATTTTAATCTACCAAATTTGAAATGGATATTTTCAGATGAAGAAAAACGTATTTTGCCTTATAATGTATCTCACGATTTTGAAGTTAATTTAATTGACGGTATTACTTCTTTGAATATGTATCAAGTTAATCATGTTTGTAATTCCATGAGTCGTAATTTAAACTTGGTTTTTATAGATCAAGGTCTTGAGGTGCAAATGGATAAAGCAAGTTTTCCATTACTAAGCAATAGTATTTTTCATAAGGCACTTGAAGTCATGTTCAACTTTTCTGTTCTTAGTGATTCAAACTCTTTTAGTAACATTATAGCTCCACCTAAAAGTTTTTCACAGTGCCCACCTCTTTCGAATGTCTGACAAGCATCAAAGAGTATCATTTGTCACGATTGAGCTTCTCAACTCGCCGTTCGGAGTCGGCAAAAAAGTGTAGGTCCCTTCCATTCGTGCAAAAATATAACACGCACACACAAATGGTTGCGAGAAGCAGGCCCAGGTTCACCTCGAGCTGTAGCGCCAACTAAGTAAGTAAGAGGAGTGAGACAAGGCTGCATTTTATCACCGCTCCTCCTTAATATGTACTCTGAAGAAATATTCAAGAACTCAGTAGAAAATTCATATGGAGGAATCAAAATTAATGGAGTCCAGATAAATAACATCAGGTACGCAGATGATGCGGTAATAATGGCAAATGACATTAACGAACTAAACAATATTATGAACAGAATTAGCGCGGAAAGCAACAAATACGGTTTAAAAATAAATATAAGCAAAACAAAATTCATAGTATTCAATAAAAGTCAGGAAGCAGGAAATTATAAGCTGAAGATAAGCAACGTTGAGGTAGAAAGAGTTAACACCATTAAATACCTGGGAAGATTTATAAATAACAATGCAAACCCTAATAAAGAAATCCAATTCAGAATTGAACAGGCGAGGGCAGCTTTCTGCAAAGTAAAGAAAGTGCTACTGAGTAGAGAGATACACTTAAATCTAAAAATAAGATTTTTTACTCTCATTTGGCTCTCCCTTTGCGATGAATTATCTGCAAGACCAATTCCTTGGGGTGGGCCGAGCCAACTCTGTCAAACCAGCCATCTGACAGTTTGTGAAATGTCATAATCTTCATTGTAAGTGGAAAACAAAAACAATTTGATAGGTTTGACAAAGTGTTGTTTGAAGAGCGTTTGTTTACTTTTGTGCAAGTTTTCTGTCTTTGAGAGGAGTTCTCTCTCTTTGAGAGGATTCTACTATTTGACAGATCTCAATTCCGTGTGCCAAAAAAGATACCAAACACCTATTTAGAGGAGTGACAAACAAACAAACACTTGCATCGATGATTTCCAACTTTCGGAACGGAGTGAAACTTTAAGAAGAAGTTTAGGTCACTTTGGGGTACGCTTTCATTGGAAAAGTGTAGTGACTTGATTGTGGTTGAGACTAGACAAGAACATGTTGTGCCATGTGTCGTATTTTCTATGCGCTTAGTTTATCGTATTGTATCTAAAAAAAAAAAGGATTACCTTGGTCCTTTTGCGGTCTTTGGCCGGCCAAAGAGCATTGGATACCCTATGTCCCTCTATTGACCATCTGTGGTCAGCCATGCTTATGATTGTGTTGAGTTTTGCCCTGATGCTGATGATGGCGGTGCTATGCTCACCCTTTCGGTTATTGGTAATGCCAACACCCCATCCTTGCTTACTCATCTGCAAGTTCATTTCCCTCTACGCCAAAGTGTCCAGGCACCCAACATATAGCGACATCCTTCTACGACTGCCGATTTAACGATACACGATTCTAGTGCTCTGAGCGCGGCCTGACTGTCGATGTAGATGATGATAACCTTGTCTGTTGTTAGCTTTATCATCAACAGCTCGGCCACTCTCTGCACAGCTAGAACCTCTGCCTGAAATACACTACATTCGTCTGGAAGTCTAAGACACGTATTTAGCTCCGATTCTCTTGAGTAGATACCAGACCCCGAGCAATTGTCAGTTTTTGACCCATCCGTATAGATAGCAACCCCAACCTACTCTCTCCAGGTACAGGGTTTCATTCGGTGTAGCGAAGTCCAGAACTGAGAGGATGTCATTCGTTCTGTCGAGGTTGCCAATTTTAAGTTCTCAGAATAGCGCTATGACCATAGCCTCTATTTCTGAAGTTGCCTAAGTTAGCGAGTCTAATCGCACTCTTGCTTGCCAGGTCATTGTATGCAGATCGAGTGGCATAAGATACAGAAAAGTATCCAGTGTCACCGTGGTTGTTGTGCGCAGGGCTTCCGAAATGGCAACACCGGCTGTTCTGTGAACCGCTGCTAATCTTCCTAATTATGTTACTCTTGAGAGTAGGCATCGACCAGACAAGTGCACATACGTGAGTATGGGTCTGATGATCATCACGTAAAGCCAGTGCAACATTGCCGGCTTGAGCCCTTAAGTTCTTCATGCTGTTCTTTTACATATGAAGAGCGCATTATACGCTTTCCTGATTCTATCCTGTGAATTTAGCTTCTAATTTAGCTTTCTACCTGAAATAATTCCAAAATTGTTTGCATGATCTGGTAAACAGAGTTCAGCACCGTCCAGCTTAGGGAACTTGAACCCTGTTATCTTGTACTTTCGGGTAAAAAGAACTAGTTCCGTTTTTGTGGGGTTGACGTTAAGTCCGCACCCCTTTGCCCATTAACTGATTGTCGCCAGTGCGGCTTCCATAATTTCACTCAGTATATTAATGATTTGCCTTGCCACGCCATCCGCGTTATGGTGACGCTAATTCCATCAGAGCGCAGTTTCTTAAGGACATCATTCAGGACCAGCACCCATAAAAGGAGTGATATGACTCCACCTCGAGGAGTGCTTCTGCTGACTGATTTCCTTATTGTGCTGCACCCTAGAGTGGACTTAATGGTTCTTGTGCTTAACATTTTGTGTAGCCAACAAGATACTGCATGGTCTACACCAAACCTATTCAAAGCATTTTTAGTAGCTTTTCCCCTCTACATTGTTGAACGCACCTTCTACATCTAAGAAAGCCGCTAGGCCATATTCCTTGTGATGTAGAGCTAGACTATCTTCAGTCTTTCCTACCACTTCGTGTAGAGCAGTTTCTACTGATTTACCTTTTAAGTAAGCGTGTTGGTGTTGTTCATCAAGTTGCCCTTTGTCACACTTATTACGAATATATATACATCCATAAGCCTCTCAGACGTCTTTAACAAAAACGATGATAGACTAATGGGTCTGAAGGTCTGAAGTTTTTTCGACGACACTCGTTTTCTCTGTCTTGTCGTTTTTCAAATGGCATTTCATAACTTCTACGACGCGACGAATCTGTAGCAGATTTTTAAACGATGAAAAAGTAATAGATATCTGTCAAAATCAAATGAAATTGAAATAAACTCTAAAATAAAGTCATTAGTCGAGTTCCACTTACGAATCCCTCAGAGATTTTCCTCCGCTGCCTCAGCAGAGATTTTTCTATTAAGTGGAACAACATTCTCCGCAGAGCAGAAGTAAGTAAGTGGAACTCGACTATTGCTCAAGCTCAGAAAAAACGAATGCGGTTTTATTTAAAAATAAGTGATTTAATAAGCAATTAATATTATAAGTGTAGAAATGTTTTATGACACAAGTAGTGATAGTGACGAGGACAAGGAGGAATCCGAATCTTTGAAACTGCACATTAAGTTATAAAAAGTAAGAAGATGAGACAACTCAAATCCATTTGATTTACCTGATTCTAAGTGGGTTCATATATTTAATTTAATTGCAGCTATTAATTGAAACTTTTGTGCACTTTAACAGATTCAAGCAGTACTTTAGATTATCAAAGGAAGCATTTAAGTATGTGTTGGATGAAGTAACTGACAAAATAACGATTCGGCAACGTTCATCATCGATTCCAATAGTGTTGAGGCTTGCAGTCACCCTTAGAATTCTATAACGATTGGGATTAGCTCAACCAACAGTCAGCAAATTTCGCCAGCCATCTCCATCTCTTACTGGAGGACCTTTGCTGTTCACTTGCTCAGCTACCGAATTCCATTCCTTTTTTACATCCATTTTGTTAATCCCCTTCGAAAAACCACTAGCCAACTGCTCGTTCCCCTCCATCAGCTCTAAGAGCGTCTGGAATTGGTTTTGGTTTGTAATTTTCAATTGAAAGTGTAAACAAATATTTTATTATTTATTAATAGCAAATAACACAACAATAAATTCTATAAAATACATTTTTTAACATGGATACTTACTGTTTTGCGGCCTTTCCTTTTTCTGTCGTGAACGAATTTTTAAATGAGAGATACCGTAGTTTTGTTTCATATTCGTCGTTTCCTTTCGTCTTACGCAGAATAAAAACGTTAACCGACGTTTGACGCTTACACATGACAACAAAACGAGTGACTAAAATTGAAAACGACAAATGGAATGCAGATTGAGTCGCGTCATAAATTTTGCTGTCGTTTACGACATCGGTAATAGGGGTTTCCTATAGTTTCCTAACTTCCTTTTTCTTACCATCTACCTCTTTACTCCACCATTTTGCTAATCGAGCTTGTATTCTCAAAAGCGTCGTTTAAGGAGTCGTACGATTCAACGAAACTTCGCCAAAAAAAATTAAACTTTCGTTGTTATCAAAATACCCATTTTTTCTTACACTAAAGAAATGGCTGGGGTGAGTGCCAGAAAATCAGCTGCGTTTTCAGTGTAGCATAACGTGTCAGGGCGACACTAGTGCACCTTAAATTTATGCGCGATTGGCCTGAATAACTAATGCTATAGCAATTTTCTATATTGCAAATACTACATACATACATAATACTATCTGTTTGTTATAGAAGTCCTAGATGTCTGAACGCCATTTCCTTGTTTCAACAAAATTGATAAACCAAGACTAATTGGACTTGGAATTTTACCATTTATAGCAATAGGTAACTTTATGGAATTTCAGTCTTTGACTCTGCAAACTGTAACTCTCTCCCGACGGGTGAAAGTCGAAAAAAAAAAAATAAAACAATTTATATTTCCAACTTTTTGTTAGCCAAATTTCATTTTATTTGGAAATTTAAACTAAACTTGAAAGATTCTTTCACTTATTTCTTTTTCATAAAATGTTTCACATGGTTTTACGCTAATTTTTATGTATAGTGTTTATTATATGTTTCAGTCGATTACTTTCTTTTAATTTTTTGTTTTGCTTTATATTCGAGTACTTTAAAATTAGTTTACTATATTTCTATTTTATTTATCTTTGAAATAGCGGTAATTAAGAAATATATATTCATAATGAAAACTTCATAACTTATCCTACAAACTATAACTATGTAATAGACATAAAGCAATTAATGGCAATATAACTTTTAAATTACTTATAAACAAACAATAAAAAATACATATATGGTATAAACAAAAATGGCATCGTATTCAACTTTTTATAAAGTATCTTTTTCCCTTACAAAAACAAAAAAGGCGAACGTTTTTTTCGTCAAATAAAGCTTAAAGAAATGTTGTTTTCTTGTTAATTTTTAATCTACTTTTAAATCTTGTAATGGCAATAAATGCAATTTTTTGTTTACTCAGATAAAATAAAATTTAAAATCATACTTCAGGTACTCCATAACTAAAAAAAACTTAAATAGATAAATATTATTTTCTTTTTAATAAAAACAAACAAGAGGAAAGTCTAGGTATATAAATGTGTCTCGTCAAATACATAGAAAGATGAACTTATAGCGATTTCCTTCTTCTATTTGTTTTGTTGAAACGGCAATTTTTTTTTTAAATAAGAAACTAAACGGTATAACGCGTTCATTCATATAATTTTGATATACCTACTAATGCCAACTGTTCAAGATCATTTGCGGTGTGTGAGCTGATAGTGAACCTTTAAGCTGTACATTTTGTTGAATCTCTCGCTGCAGTGGTAACACTTTTGCGATCGTTCCGTGTGTTTCCACATGCGATGAAGCAGGAGCGAAGCGGGTGTGTGATACGGAAATACTAGCATTGATTTTCGCGAGTTGTTCGTACAGATGACACAGCTCTTCTTTCGGTCTACCATTTTTTTTAGGTACTTGTCACGTAAATGTGTCATCACTACTTCTGGTGGAGTTTTGATTTTCTTTGGCTGAGCCTGCTTGCGGTGGTTACGTCTAGAGTCGCAGTTTGCTGAGTTTGATGACATATCCAAAGGAATCGATGATGAGTAGTTTGATAGTAATGCATTCGCTGTTATTGACGGTATTAAGTGGTTAGAGTTACCATTGACTAGCGATTGTAGGTTACCATTGGCATAGTTGATAACCGGTATCACTTGCACTTTGGGTTCCTCTTCTACGATTTTTGGTGGAGTACGCGATTGTTTTACTGGACGCGTTGAATTATAGTTATTATTGCACTGTAATTTTACACTATTATTATTGTTGTTGTTACCCATTTTGGTACTATTGTTGTTGTTGTTGATCTTTGGTGTTATTGTGAGTGTAATGTCTTCTTTATTCTTTAAATACTCAATGTATTCTTCGGTTTCACTTAGCTTTTGCCGTTTAGCTGATGGTGATAATTGTGATTGTTGTTGTTGTGACTGCTGCTGTTGTTGTAGATTATGATGCAAGTGCTGCGGTGGTGGTACTATCGGAAAAAGTAATGGCGTTTCGGCATAGTACTTATTTATTATGTCTTTGACGTAATTCTGGAACTGTGTACCGAATTTGGAAAGATTTTGATACTCCATGGTGGAGAAAATCGAATTGGAATTCTCTTTGTCGCGTATCAGATCAAGGCGATGTCCTTTGTAGGCCGAATTATTATTCGTTGGTGTTTTTAAAGTTCTTCGACCGTTATTGCTATTATTATTGTTTAATTTTACATTTGCTTTGTTGTTGTTTGTTAAGTTAATTGGTTGCGCGGGAGGCGATTTCATTGGCTGCTGCTTGATGATATTTTCTGATTGTTTTCTTGGTGATGGTGACTGATTGATTGCTTCCTTACTTTGGCTTTTTTGTTGTTGCATTTCAGTTGCCTTGATGTTGATGTTACTGTCATTATTCGCTTGCACTTTCTCCTGCAAGCCGAAATTTCGACTTAAGAATGCGGACATCGCCTTTCTCTGGTCGCTTAACGAATTGAAATTCTCAACATTCTCCATATTTTCATAGTCCTCTTCAGTATCATCGGAGGAGTTGGTTCCACTGCTAGAGAAGCTTTTATGCTTCGAACGAAGATTAAGATTGTGGCCTATGTATGGTTGCTTTTGTAATTGATTTTGTTCATGATGTTTATGGTGTTGTTGTTTGTGTAGCAGAACAGCTTGCTTTGAGGTTATGGTGTTGTTGAAAAATTGATGTTGATTTTTCAAGTCAACGCCTCCCGCCTTATGAAAATCCTGAGCGACAGATGCTGTATTACGACTCATGGCATCCATTTTAAGAAGACTATAAAAAAAAAGTTTTTATAATAAATAAGTTAAAATACAATAGTGTTAAGCACAACATAGCTTTTTGTATATTAAAAAAAATAACACCTAAACAACAAATAAAGCAAAGAACGAAGTTAGTAAGAATTAGTAAAAAAAAAGGAAAAATTAAGGAGGACATTTACACAATGATTTATGAATGGTTTATGTGTGAATCTTGAGAGTTCTTAAAGCTATACCTGTTGGCTGGGTACCCACCTTGCTTCGTTTGTGAATATATTTCACAAATTTAAGGTAAATAAGCATATCAAGTAATTAATAATGAAGAAAAAAGAAGTCACCACTCGAATTTAGATACTATTGAAATTGAAATGCCGGCAGGAAGCCCGTTCTTGAAGATAGTAAATCAATCTTATTGCAGCGAGATGTCATTAAAGTCACCCAAACACGGTTTTTCTAATGCAAAGTGTCTTCATATACATACATACTAGTTATAGTGGCACCATTCAGAACTTCCTGAAGCTAAGCCAACAAATTGAGTACGTATAGTGTTCCAGTGACTAGCTTGTCAATCCGCTCTGATTTGGTGAGACCTCGATTCGATAAACAAAATTTCGAGCTTTTTATGAAGTAGTTGACTAGATTCTTAGTCAAAAAATTCTGTCTGCAGTCTTCGGCGACATACATACGTAAATACTTATCGTGGGATATGATGGAAATATGAACATGTAGGTACATATATATGTATATCCTTTCCATTTGTACAATTACACAAAAATGGTTGTGAAAAGCTCAGTTACCTACCAGGAAACCAAAGACCGATTGCATATGGATCAGAAATAAATTCTCAACTTGACAACAAAGAATCAACAGAAATATATATAAAAAGAAAACAAATAAAAATGCAATACCGAACAAAAATAGGAAGAAAAACGAACGCAAAACAAACAGAAAATTTCAAAATAAATTTTCTTTTATACCGCGCATAGTCTTCTGGATCGCTCCCATCCGCTTCGAGATATTGAAAGAGTCTTTCGGCGCCGCGTTTTTGATTTGCATTTACCGCCAATCCACCGGTTATTAGATCATGTGGCGGTATTAATGACCCATTGGCGCTTAGACGCCATCCGACCATTGAAGTTGGGTTTACCATGATCTCCTGTAGAGGCCCATTATTACCGTTGTTCATGGATGTATTCGTGGCATTTAAATCGTTCGTTGCATATGAGTTCACTCCACTATTGTTGCTGCCGTTTGGTGTTGATTGGGCACTATGATTTTGAGGAGGGGGTGTAAAAGTGAAGGATTTTTTCTTTTTTTTTTTTAAATTTACGTAAAAGATTGAAGTGTGATATCATTTTATCATTTTGTTTACCTTACAAATATATGCACAGTTATACATATTTAAATAGAAAACAGTGACGGATTAGAAAATAAAGCCACACGAATATAAATTTGGAAAAATATATTAGTCTGTCTTTCTAACACACGCAATCTCTCTCTTTTATCGCTTTTCTATGTATGACTTTTTGGGATAAAGGTGTATTCTGGGCTTTTTGTGGATGATGTGCGTGCGTTGCATTAACTTAAAAGAAAATATGCATATATATTTTTGTATGTTTTATTTTCTTGTAGAAGGGGTTAGTTCTAGTTGGGCTGTAGGTGCTGTCTCAGAACGTATTATTTATGTCCGCCTGGGGTACATTCGAGCAAAAAACAAATTGGAAAAAAAGAATGTATTTTTTCTGGTTTAACTCACGTTTTGAATATGAAATTTAAAGAAAAAAAAGTTTAATAAATAGAAGTTCATTTCTTAAGGGCAGGATTAACGGAAGCCATGATTGATGTCTTAAGTTTGAAATTAATTATTTGTTTCTGATCTGTTTTATTTTTTGTTAAAATCGAACCACATATGCGCCAGAATGCACCTTAATTCAATTGAAAAATGATTGCCAATTATTTTAAGCATGTTTTATTCTTCTTTTGTTTTATAAAAGCAATCAAGTGAATAATTTCGTATTAAATAACATGCAACATGGCAACTCTGTTGACCCGCCGCATATATACTTAGGACAAAAATTAAACTTTTGATTAAATTAAAAACAAGTATATATGTAATATTCTTGATAAAATCAGCTAAAAACTGTTCTGTTTTTAAAAAATATATATTTACCCGAACGAAGTGCTAGGATTCTGGAAGTTATTTAATTGATTATTTGATACTAAAGTGTTGCCAATTGTTCTTAGGACATTTAAATTGCTATTATTATTATTGTTAGTGCTATTATTTCTTGGTGACCTATTATCATGAGGGCTGCATGCGAAAAAGAGAGAGAGGAAAGAATTTGTATTGCTTAAGACATTGAAATATAATTTTTTTGTTTTTTTTTGTTTTTATTAAAAGGCTGATTTGTGAATGAGAAATCTCAAAATTTATTTAGATATGGTAATTTAGCTTTATCTCATTTAATAAGTTTCGTTATACTTCCCACAACCAGAGAAAGAATCAGTGGATGTACATATTATGCATAAAGGGCTAAACAAATTTGTCAGAAAATGTGTCTTCGAAAGGTCGACGAATAAGCTTTCGATGTCGTCAACATTCTTCGAAATAAAGTAAGCAGATTCTTTGAATGCCTGAGATTTATATACGGAAAGGCATATTGATAGGTTTTCGCTGACTCGGGCGATTATAGATCGCTACCAATAAGAAGTTAGAGTTGGGTTAGAAACATGCCCAGCAGAATACAGAAGCATCCTTTAACTCATGTCGATTTCGATTGGGCATGAGTTTTTTTTGATCTCGAGCAATTTTTATCGCTCTAGTACAATTTTTATTTTCCAACCGACCAAAAAAGCACTTTTTTTTTTGCTCTAGATCAATTGTTGTGAATCTCGGATTCAGCTCGAGATTTACACCTACTTGCACTTACACTAGCACATTTTATATGAAATGTCAACGCAGTACATCAAAATAAATATCAATCAACAAAAATATTTATCAGAAACTGTGTAGAATATTTAGAAAATATAAAGAAAGTGTTTTAAAATTGTATTTATTATTTTTCTTTTTCTTATTTATTTTCTTTTAAGAACAAGATGTGATATGTCACACTAATACAATTGCAGAAAAACAGATCAATCTCGTTTGTTTTCCAACCAGCACAAAAAATCTTAAATCTGAGAGCAAAATCTGAAAAGCCCAATCGAAAACGACATCAGTTGAATAATACTTGCAGGGTGAAAGGCTGCGTTTTAACTGGATCTACAAAAAATAATGCACCTAATAAAGGACGGTTTCAAACTGTAGGTGATACCAGATCCACTCCAATTATGTACATTGTACATACATTCACACATATGTATATACAATTGAAGCAGAGTTAGATTCCGAAAAGTCATATTTTCATTTGCATAAATTGAATACTCGAATTTAAACAATTTAGTTTTTGAGATTTCTCAACCAACTGAGTAGAAAACTGAAACCCTTTCATGCTTATAGTGAGCATAACCACATTCTATCCAAACTGACAGTTAAACATAGTCGATTACATCAAAAAATGTTAGATTCAGGTTTATAAGATAAACAAAAAAAAGTACTCACTGCACATCGCTCATATGCGCCTGGTATTCGTCCTGGTTATCGGCTAGGAATGAACACTTGTTGCAAGCCTTCTTGTTATGAACCTTTAACACATGCGTGGCCAAACGCTCAGAACGAGCAGCTTTATAATCGCACAGCATGCAAACAAACGGTTTTGTATGTGTATTCAAGTGACGTTTTAATCCCCACTTGTCTGCTCCCGACCATGGACAATAGCAACATGTAAAGCGTTTCTCTCGCTTCACTTTAGTGCCAACTGCGCCACCACCATCATCACCAGAATTCTTTTCTTGCTTCATTATAGGCATGGTTTCCGTATGCGAAGCTGTTGCAACCGATTCAATTGTCTGCGCTATACTAAGACTAGATGAAGTCTCTTGGCGTTGACCGGTCATGAAATTTTCCCCATGCACACCGCCGCCTCCAGGTGCTCCGACCTGCTGTTGTTGCTGCAAAAATATATTCGGCTTTTGATCGATCTGGTGTTGTAGCGCTGATGCAGTTGCTGGCACATTGCGACGTGTCTTATTAATGTCATAGACCATTTCGCGATGCATGCGCAGAAAATGCTTCTTCACATGATCAGCACGATTGAACTGTTTTAGACATGCGTAACACTGGAATGGCTTCTCATCCTTGTGGATATTTTCGTGACGAGTGTAGAGGTCTCGACGATCGGTGGAGTATGGACAGTGGGTGCAGGCGTAACGTTTTGGTATTTGCAATTGGGCGTTCTGTTGATTAGCTGCAGCTGCAGCTGCGGCTGCAGCGTTCTTTTTACGACTGCTGGACGATGATGAAGTTGGTGTATTGGTGTGTTGCTGTGAATGCTGAACAACACTCGTAGTGTTGCCGCTATTTGGTGTATTGTTATTGGCAACACTTGTTGGACTTGTGTAGATCTCACTAGGCGTTGGATCACGTACTTTTGACAACCTGGAATTGAAAAAAAAAAAAACAATTGTACCCTGAAAACTTTTAGAAAGATGATTCGAATTCATGCAGATAGTATAGTACCAAAATATCAAACTGGTAAATGGTTCTGGAATGCAAATAAGGATGAATTGAGTTTTCTATCGTGGAACGATGTCTTGGAACGTGTCGAATCTACAAGTGAATACAAATTCAAAGATTCAATAGACCAAATTGAGGAGGTGACTTTTCGCCAGGAATTCACGAGGACAGTTGCGGGCAATGATGAGGATGTCATCAAAATTGAAGATATCAAGAATTTAGTGCTGTTCCTTGCACCATCGGAGATGCTGACCCATAAATTTATAAACTTTATACATACAAAGCAAGTTGATTGCTTTTTGAACGCTCTGATAATTTACTTCGAGTATTTTCTTCGCCTCGTCGAATTTATACTCATTCGAAGGGATGAAATCTCGGGCAAATCAGCTCAAGTCCAGAGTACTGAGAGTACGAAAATAAAACGCATTTATTCTGATCACCTTTCGCAATACCGCCTGCTTCTTGCACGTGAGTATAGTGCAATTATTATGGGAAGTGGTCCAATGGCACCTTACTATCACTTAAATACGCTTGTTAATATTTCCAATACCTTTCACGATAGGATACTTCATGAGACGTTGTTAGCCTTTGCCACGCAAGTTGTATGGATTGCCCACCATCGAAAGGGTTACGACGTCGTCAACACTGAAATGAATCGACTTTTTCGATCCGATCACTTTAAGTTGACACGGAAAGATGCCATTGAATTCAGCCACATCGAACAGGAATTACTTTTTGGGAGAAACAGCAAGCGTGTGAATTGTCGACGTCAAAACTCTCCTCTCATTCAGGAGATCGCTGGAGTTAAACGTAGAAATTTGCCCGTTCTATGGATTGGGGAGAAGAAATATCGCGGTAACGATCTTCGAATGCAACAACTTGAGCTTGAATTCATTATTCCCGAAAGTGATTTGTGTCTGATTGATGTCAAGCACGGCATTTTGGGCAATCAAAAAATTATGTATAATACAATGTTGGCAATAGATTGGGAGAAAGTGCGCTTGAGGGGGCATACAGCAATTTATGATCCATATCGATTGATAAGGCAGCCATTTCTAGATATTCCTAAGCTTGACGCAGAACAGAAGGGAAGTTATGAGAAACTTGAATCGTATTTCAAGATTAAGGACAACCGATTCAAGTACAATCCGGAGCTTATAAAGAAATGGAAACGTCGCGATAAAGTTGTGGAATATATCAAGAGCGGCGGACTCGTGATCAATGTAATTGAGAAATGTAAGAAGGAACTCGAGCAAATAGCGACATCTACTCCAATTTCAGTAACTGGAATAACAAAAGCATTTGCGGCTAGAAAGAAATTTTTACTAAAGCGTGGTATTTAAGAAAATACAAAAATTGTTGTTTTATATGTAAAAAAGTTTTATTGAATGAAGTTTTTGACAGAAGCAGACAATTGTAAGAACGTACTTCTTGCTGGCGTCACAGCCAGGCAAAAAAGGGGTTTAGTATGAGGTCTGTTCTTTTACTTTCTGCTCCAAAAATATTAAATTATATAAGGCAAACTTACGAAAAAGTAAAGGAACGCCTTTACTACAAAAGTAGCAACAAACGAAATGTCAAAAACGCATGTGAAGCAAAAGTAAACAGAGTGTTGTTGTATGATTTTGGATTTTACAGAAAAGTCCACCCCTGATGATTTCCCAGAACCAATACAATATGCAATATATTGCGAAATGCAGATTTCAACATTCAGAACGTTCAACTTTCATCTATGTTCCTTTTCTCTCCATTTTTTTACTTTTTGAATTAAAATAAAAAAATGCAAATAATTCAAACAAGTGAAACAGCTGACTTTGACAGATAGTTCAATTTCTACCGGAAGAAATTTGTCCAGTAAGAAATAGTAAGATTTTTTAGTGAGGGGAAATTTTTACTCTCTCGTTGCCTCTCTCTTTTACTACTTTTTCGTGTAAAGGAACGCGGTTTGTCTAAATTCAGTAAGAATCAGTAACAATTTTCAAGTAAAGGAACAGACCTAAAGAAATGTTCTAAAGAGTTGAGAGTATTCACTCAGTTTCGCAATCCTTTCTTGCAATTTGATTTAAGAATAAAAACAATATAATGTCCACTTACTTTGTCGCTTTGTGTGTTCCATTGTAAGTGCCCAGTTTTCCACTTGTCGGCCATTGCACGATTTCCTCGCCACCACCACCGGGCACTGTGACAGGAATTCCACCGCTCCATCTCGCTTCCGTATTTGGATTTCCTCCAACATTACTGTTTGATGTGGATGGGTTAACAGACTTCTGTATTGTTTGTGCACCGAGTATTGCTCCTCCCGGTGTGAAGCCATTCTGCATTAGGGCAGCCAGTCCAAAAGCTGTGCTCAGTTGATCTTCGGGCTTAAAATTCCCAGTACTAACCACTACTGCTGATGTATCTGGTGGGCCTGTGCCGCCTCCGGCTCCACCCGTGCCGCCGGCGACACCATTGTGCTCGTACTCAATAGTTGGTGCGACCGAACGATCAATCTGTTAAAGAAATATTTTTTGTTTCTATAATTACAAGGAAAACGTAAATTCATTTGATATGTGCTTACAGGCAATCTTACCAAATTCGTAAAAGAACGCTCGCCCTCTGGTGCTGTCGGTCCACTAGTGGCCACCTGCGCAACCGGTGTACCCAACGTATGCAACCCATTTCCGGTTTCTTCCCCATACAGCTTGCGTGTGATTTCTTTGAACATATCTTCATAAGCAGCCTCCACATTAGCGGATGGTATTAGTGTTGCCATGTCTCATATAGCTTAGTCCCACTGCTGGCCGGTAAATTCTGCAAAGCAAAGGAGTTTCGTTGTGAATACGTACATTATGTACATACATATGTATGTATATAAAACTGAGTAGGAGAAACTGCAACTGCAGCGAAGGGATAGTTATAAAATCGATTCCCAGGGGGTGTGGGTAACTGCACTCATATTCCTAGAATTGAACTCATAAATGTGCCTGCCGTCCATATGGCGACAGCGACGTGATTATATATGTAGATACAAGTAACATACTTGAGCATTATTCTCCTAACCCTCACCCACACTCGCCAGCACGCATACATTCACCGTCAACCGCCCTCATTTTTGTAACTTCCATTCAACAGGTCGTCCGATCCGAATGGTATAGCAGGCAGGCGGCGGCAGCATCATTCAACAGAACATCCGCCACCACCGTCGTCGTCGTCGCTGCGTAGCCCGTTTGTCAGGGGAGTGATGGGATTTTCCACTCTTCTCTTTCCGCCTCGTCCTACTCCTACTAGTCAGATTACTTTCAAAAAGAGATGAGCAACAACACAGCACCAACTACGACCACGGCAACGGTACGAACGTGCGATGGTGCTGATGACGATGATGATGGTGAAACTCTCCGAAAGCCAAAGCCATGAGATCATAAAGTGTCTTTGGGTTGAAGGTAACCCAATCAACCAAGCAATTCTCTACCTACCTACCTGCTGCCGTTACTGGTGATATTATGACCACCTGCCGAACCCACTTCACCAATACACAGTCACAGCTATTTATAAGCGGAACCAAGAGAACAAAAAAAATCTGTTTTCTAAAAGAGGGACACGCCAAAGGATTTGAAGTGCATGGAAAGGAATACACTCTTCGTACGGAGATATACTAAAGCACCCAAAGACAAAATAAAATTCCTACCCTCTGGCGACGGCGGATGGGCGATCGTGTGGTGCCCGGCACCCAAAAATTTCTTCCATAGGTCTGCGTGTGGTTGTTTTTGGGATTCTGCAACCACCCTTCCTTCACATCGTCTTTCCGTAACATGTCATCGGTGCCATGATATTTTTCCTTTTCTGTTTTACGTTTTAATTTTTTTATTTTCATGTTTTTTCTTCTTCTCATTTTCATAATCCACCCACTTTTTTGTGCGGTCGTTCAGTACCCCAGATGATGATAATGCCTGCGATGGGTTTTTACATTTTTTGGTGTTTTTTTCTTTTTTCTTATAAATACACATTCCTATGCGAGTGTGTATTTTTTATATTTTGAGAGCGATTTTTGTTCGCTTTGCGTTTTTTATATTTGTACGTTTTTCGTAAACCGACAACAGCTGTGAAGAAATGTCCACACCACTTGAGTTGGTGTATGGTGATAGCAAATAGGGTTGCCAATAGGGTGGAATTATGCTAAGGCAATAAGCTAAAAAGAAGGTTACTTATACCTGCATAATGTATTTATCTATCTTCTTCTTTATATGTACATATATAAAAATGAGCTGTTCGTCTGATACCTCAAAACTGATTAACTAACCATCCGATTGTGCTGAAACTTACACTATATACTTTTTATGATGTTTGAAGTGTTCGCACATCAAAAAATTTCAAGTTTTCCAGTAGATGGCGCTGGAACTCAAAAATGTTTAAACTCTGTGTACGATTAAGCTGAAACTTACACAATATATTTGTATTGAAGTGAGAAATGTTGGCACATCAAAAGTTTTCAAATTTTCCGATAGATGGCGCTGGAACACCAACATTTCAAAACAATTCGATTGAGCTGAAACTTACAGAATATATTTGTTATGAAGTGAGAAATGTTTGTAAATCAAAAGTTTTCAAGTTTTCCGATAGATGGCCATGAAAACCAAAATCTCAAAATTATTACTAGAGCAATGCATAGTGACAGCTAACAGCTAACTTTTGATTAACGTGCACTTCTCGCTTCATAACAAATACTATCAGCTCTATATGCCCCCTCTTCAAGGCGATCTTTATGTCTTGTAAGAACTACCGAGGCATATCCCTGCTTAATGTCGCATATAAGATCCTATCCAACGTACTGTGTGAACGTCTGAAACCTTTCTGCAGCACACTAATCGGCACGTACCAGTGTGGCTTCCGGCTCTGCAGATCGACGATCGACCAAATTTTCACACTAAGGCAAATCCTGGAAAAGACCAACGAATTTCAAGTCGAGACTCACCATCTCTCCATCGACTTCAAAGCCGCATATGATAGCATTCATAGTCTTGAGCTCTACAAGGCGATGGCCGAATTCGGGATCCCGGCTAAATTGAATGAGGACAAAACCAAGACACGTCACTGTTGGCAAAAGTAACTTCGAAGTGGTTAAGGAGTTTACCTACCTCGGTGTAAATATGAACTCCACGAATGACACCTTAGTGGAGATTCGACGAAGACTAGCAAACCCTAGGAAACCGCTGCTACTTCGGTTAGGCAAAACAAATGGGTTCAAAACTCCTTACTCGGAATACGAAATGCATGCTCTACAAAACATTGATCCTGCCAGTTCTGCTGTATGGAGCCGTGTTGGACGATAAGCAGGAAATCAAAGCAGATTTTGAATACTTTCGAGAGTAAAATTCTTCGTCGGATTTTCGGTCTCATATGCGAGGAGGTGAATGGAGGAGAAGATATAGCCGCGAACTCTATGAGCTGTGCCAAGATGTGGATGTAGTCCGAAAAGCCAAAACATGTCGACTACACTGGCTCGTCCACATTGAGCTAATGGACAACGATGCTCCAGCAAAGAGGATCTTCAAATCACAGCCCCAGGTTCGAGACGACAAGGAAGACCGAACCTCCGTTTTAAGGGCCAAGGTACCGCGGATGCCAGTGCTCTTCGTCTAGACATATGGAAGCAGAGTATCCGGGATCGAAGAGAGTGGAAGGCTGCCGTGTCTCAGGCAGAGACTCTTCACGGGTCGGGAGCCCGTTAAGTAAGTAAGTATTAATAAAACGTGACTTAACTCAAATATAAAGCCAATTGCTCAAATTTTGAGCATTTGCTCGGATTCGTATGCGAGAGAACTTACTTGAGCATTTGCTTTGTTGGAAAATGGCGTTTGCTCAGATTCGTATGAATAAAGGGCATAAATCCAAGCATTTGCTCTGGGAATTCCAAGTCTGCTATTTAGCTGACTCAGAACATTTGCTCTGTACTTTTTAGCCATAAATCGACTGACTTCCCGTGATTTTTGGTAAAAAAAATAATTAAAAGGCAGCAGAATGGATAAAATTCCCTTGCGATGCTGATTAAATGGAATACGATAAGAAAAGGTGGTAAAAGCAAAAGGTTACTGTCGAGATATTCCACTTTTGTTTCATGCAAACTATGGTCGTCGTCAATTTTGTCCAATTCGTGGAAATTTTTTTTTGATACCATTGCATTTGTATTTCTTTCGCAACAGATGCGCTCGAGATCATTCGAGTTAAGTGATTTGTGGACATGCAATATCTTCGTGCATATAGGAACACCATGCTACTGACAATTTTTTTTTTTAAATTTTGGTTTTAACACACCTATTTTTGGAAATACTATTGCATACTCATTTTTAAAATGAATTTGTCTAAGACAGCAACATCAACAAGAACAACATCGGACGGTTCTAAGACAGCAACAACATAAACAAAAACAACATCGGACAATGGGAAATTCCATAGTTGACCGCTGCCCACAAAACGGCCACGGGATCGCAAAGAAAAACAATTAAACACCGCCATCAAGTTAACTTCACTTCACAGTCCATTAGATTAAATCACATTTAAACACATATTAATTTAGGAAATCCTTTTAAGTATATCAATTTTATTAACCATACATTTCATTTATTTAATTCGAATTATTTCTGTAGGAAAAATTTTTTTGTGTCTCCTGAATAATTTGCAAAATGTCAGTTGTGCGATAAGCTGACAAAGGTCAAGCAAATGCTCACTTCGAATTTTCGAACTTGCTCAAGTAAACTTAAGTGCTATTCATACCAATTTCGAGCAAATGATAAATGCCTTTACTTTCCCCAGAGCTTTTAGTTGAAGTAATTGCTTGTTTTTATTAATACGACCCATTATCTAAGATTCAGCTCAATCGGGTGGTAAGTTTTTGTTCTTAGGATATTATTGTTTGGACAGTTTTCTTAAACCCAAATAGAGTTGTTCGCATTTAATTCTCCACCATTCATTACTTTTCACAAAAAGTTACTGGAACAAATTTCATTACATTTATGACATAAACACTATTTTCAATGGGTGTAGCGAAGCGCACCGGGTAACCACTAGTATATCTATCTATCTATGTATATAATTAAATCGCTAGCGCAAGATCTTGTGATCCCTCCTGAGAGTTCTAACACTGATCGAAAGCTTATCAACTGAACTTTCCTCATCAGTATAAACAATTTTAAAAAGTGCATATGAGTAAAGTTACAACGAAAAACATTGTTACATATACCTACGTTCTCTTTTTTTTTCATTTCTAAACCGTAAACAGTTGTAGGGTTTCTACATGCGAGATGCACTGTCCACTAGTACCCTACCCATATGTATATTATAGCTTAGAAAACGTCAGACACCAAGATAAAGATTACAACTTAAACTACTATTTTTTTTTATAGTTGTATCGAATACAACAATTGTCCATGGTTCTAAATTACAAGCAAGTAGGGACCTATGTACCTTATTTTAAGTTCTAATTTGAATTATGTAAATATGAATAAAGAGAGAGAGAACAAGTAGTTTAGTAATCGCAAAGAAAAATTGTAATTATATTCTATTTTCGATGAATTGTACGTAAAAATATACACATTTTGATAAAATTTGCTTCAAGGAGTCCACGCTCGTTACAATGAACAATCTCGCTTCAGTGAACAGGCCTGGTTTTTATAAGTTCACTATATCGAGCGTCTACTGTATTTACAAACACTTTTTGGTTGGTATACCCACTCGTACAGAAATTGGGGCATTTTTCTAAATTTTGTGTAAGAATCGTGATGGGTATGTAGATATCCCGCGAAACAATTTTCAAAAGCCTAACCTTTATAGTAGTCTAAAAAAAATGGCGCTGTTCAGCATAAATAGGGATACTTAAAAGTACATGTATACATATATACACATACATATAAATGTATAACAGTTGCAAACGAAATTGCAGAGTTTAACAAATAACTCAGCTGCCACACTTCGACTCTAATTTTCTTTGCCTTTCGCAATTTGCTGTCAATTTGAGAGTTTTTACATTATTTGTTTATTTACAGTGAAATTTCTCTTACTATGGCCTAAACTCAAACCTTTTTCGAACTGTGATATGTCTACGCTAATTTTATTTGCAAATTCAATTCCAAAACAAAATAACACTATGATGTGTTTGAAGTATTAAATGCATTCACACATTTCTATAGCGAAGCATTTTTATGTTTATTTTGATAAATACGAGTAGGTAATATCAATTTCCAAAAATACGTAATATCATTCCGACCATAACACTTGACTTAATGTTTACAAAATCTCCCTCCAATTCAATATTCCAAAAATAATAAACTCTTCTCTACTTTTCATATACAAATTAAACACAAAGAAAGAAAAAAAAAAAAACAATCTTTCAATATCAACTTACTTCGTGACCTTTTATACTCACATCTACAACTAGTTAAGTAATCTGAATAAGTTTAGTAACAACATGGCAACCCTTAATCACCTCCCCCACCTCATATCGAGCGGGGGAACTGTCGCTTGTCGCTGGCGTTGACATTGATCGCACAGCATGATGTGTGGTGGCAATCAACTTGTGCTGTCGCGTCGTCTTGTGTGCGATACGCGAATCTTTGTTCATTCCATGTGCCTGCTGCTTGGGTGTTTCTTGGCGCTATGGTCGCGGTCGGGTCCATTCTCGATCGGTTGTGAAGAACAAAGACAAAAACCGATATAAAAACAAAAGAAGACGAAGCGGTACCGTCAGCAGGAAAAAGCTTTTCATGAAAAATCATAAAAAAGTAAATCCCCAACACACATGCGCGCTCTCACACGCCCAACGCCGATGCTAATTATACGGAGTGGGTTGCAAATGGGCTCCCCATAGTATCACCGACCCGCCGCCCGGCCGCAAAAACAAATTAAAGAAAACGAAATTAATAACCAGTCTGACTGTCAGGCAGGCGGATGGTCAGCCTCAGCACTTTTTGACCGCCGTCCTCCCACTGTAACAACTGGTCCCTAGAAGTGACAACGACACATGACGATCAACGATGACAGCGGTGGTGATGATTTTGGGGTTTTTTTTTTTGTTTTGTGTTGTTGTTTCCCTCATTTGCTGATTAACGCAAATCTCATCTTCATCTTCACATCATCAGCTCACAGCGCGGTCTGATGGTGACACACACAGGGTGATTAGGAAACACGCGCGACCGAGTTTAAGGTTCCTCATCGTTGTCGTTGTGGCTGTAGTTGTTGCCGCATATTGACCAGTTTTTTTGTGGGTGGGTGGTGGTAGGCGCGCATATCACATATGGTGTGTGGGACGCCAGAGATCAGTTGATTTGGTTGGCTTCGGGGAATGGTGAACGGCGCACGGTGGATGCCAAAACATGCGACGCAGAGGAAGAGTTCAGGTTTTCCGAAATTTCGCAGTGGCATTATTACTTTTTTGAATCTCACACCCGACCGCAATATCTACGGCGGTTGTTGTTTTTCAGTATGAATTTTCAAGATTTATGGGCTGATGCTGTATTGGAACTTGCTTTTTCAGCAGACTGTCGATTATTCAGATTTGTTAGGTCTCTCTTTGTAGTAGAAGATGCGTGGCAATAGGGAGTGGATTAAATGTCGAAAGAGGTTTACTTCAGAGATCAAACTGTATACGTGCACAACGATTGATTTAAATGAGACATCGAAGCCACCGACGAACAGTATCGAGCATCACTGACGAAATTCAGATTCATATACCTATGTACATACATATGTATGTAGTCTTATGATGCTACAAGGGAGAAATATGATGCAACTAAAGAGTGTTTCTTCTTGCTGGTCAACCGGTATACGATCAAAGACCTTGCTTTGACGGTAATACTGACCTTTGGTGGCTTAACACAAGTGGAAGAGAGAGGCATATTTAGCTGACAAAACATTGCTAGTTTACGTTAACAATATGTTAGCAAACCGAAACTAGATTCTATGTATGAAGATGCATACATACATACATATATGTACATATGCATATTCACACACCCTAAAAGGGTTATCAATATGTTACACATAGCACACAACACCGAGAGACAGATCCATAAATGTACAAGTACATACATACATATGTATGTATGTACAAGATACATAAGTAAGCAAAATGGCTAAATAATAAATGACAAAAAAGAAAGATTCAGATAATCCACAAGTGATATTGCATGCATCTAAAAGAATTATGTGGTGTGGATTTTCGACTGTTGGTCGGAAGTGGACACTTGCCATCAATGGCCAGCGGTATCGGAATATTATAACTGATTGATTGTTGGCAAAACTGATTGATTATGGACAAAATTGGAGGAGCTTAATATATGGTTTCAACAGGACGGCCTTGAGAAACATTCGCTCTATTGTGCAAAACTTCAACGGCTGCTTAATTTCAAGATTAGCGACAAGAGACTTCATTCTAGAGTTATGCAAAGGTGCGTGTCAGTGTTTACCTGTTTTTCGCTCTTAAAAACATTCCTCAATTAGAGCCCGAACTTTGTAAAAAAAAAACAGTCATAAAAAAGACTGTGCCCGAGTTGGACATTTGAATGATGTTATACTCCATGCATGTACGTATGTCAATCAGTATGCCCACACCTTAAAAAAAAAACTTAAAGTAAATGCATTCAATACAAAAAACCCCCTTCTTGTGCCATAAGCGGAATTACAAACAAGACTGAAAGCCTTCGAGAAGATGTTAAGGAAGAAACATTGTCTAGAGGTGGCTAGTGGTTTAAGGGAAAAAGATGGGATATTTTCGAAGGGTAGTGTTAAACTCATTACCAAACTTAACCGGACCTGATTCCACCATTGCCGCACGAAAGGAGTGCTAAAACAGTACTAAAGAAGAAACAATAGTCTAAACCCTTCGCTCATTTAAGGGGTGACATGGGTTTCACAGATTTAAAAAATCGAATTTTATTGTTATTAAATTCTACATCTCTATAATATTGTCCTAAATTTTCAAGTCGATCGGAGTAATAGTTTCGGAGATAGGGCCATTGGGAAGTTGCGCACTGAAAGCTGTTTTATTGTCACTTAACATTTAAAACGCGTTTTTCTCGAAACTGATTTCTTGAAAACTACTGAACCGATCTTGATGAAATTTTACACACGTCTTCGAGATATTATTAACAAGGAATTGGATGAAGGATATTTAAAAAATAAAATATAGAGCAAATTGTACCGAGATCTTTAATTTTTTGTAAAAATGTCTGCCAAAAACCCAATTTTCACTTTCCTGTCATGAGCTCTGCTGTCAACGCGCAGGGGTCACCGGAAATGATGTCACATTGGCAGAGTTGTAATATTTTTCTACAAAAATTTCAGAAATTCTTTGTCAAATGTGTACCTATATTAATTTAAGGCAGTAAAAAGTTTGAATGAAATATTTAATTTTTTATATAAAAAAAAAAAATATTTTTAAAAATAAGCCGTTTTTTACCCGAGGAAACCCATGTAACCCCTTAATCACAATCCTTCACCAATCCACATTCCAAAGCTAACTGTCCAAAAACCCTTGGGCAGCATCCTATTACTCTTAGCTAATATCCTGGTTCGATCGCTTTCAAGGGTATTTCAACGACTTCCACTACTCTTTAATTCGCTAGCCAGTCATAAAATCATTAGTACTTCTAAGCATTGTACGTAGGTATATGATTTTAAAATCTTTAAAAACTAAGGGTTGCTCGATATTTAGGCCGTTTTCTGTAGACAAGAAGTAGAAGCAATCATTGCAAACAACTTAACAGGTACTCGTATGTCCTCATTCCAACTCAATCAACTGATTTTTTCTGTAAAAGAAATGTACGTTCGTTATACTACACATAATCAAATGAACCGCAACGATCCCACAATTTACCTGCCTGCACGCCCAATTCTCTACCTCTACCTGCGCAGAAATTCAGTGCAAGAAGAAAGATCAAACAACAAGCCATATTCTGTACACGGACGACATCAACCCCATTCGAGTGAACTGAGCAACAGTCAGCGCAAGTAAATATACACACACACAAAGGGGAAACACGTTTTTCAATTGCAATTAATTTGGGTCTTCTCCGCCTGTCAGACCGACTACCGACATAGAAAGCGATTTCTGAAAAAAGGGACGAAGGCTAACCAAGAATGGGAAGAGAGAGGAGGAAAGTGGGCGAACAGAGGGATTCGATATTCGAATTCACATGAAACGGAAAAAGAATATTAAATTCATTCTTCACCCCTATAAGCGGCGACGCGACGTGGGTAATGTACCTAAAAATATACCCCACATGCCGACGATCGTGTTCTACCACTACCAATGTAAAAAACACCCGCTGAAAGGGATGTGTGACGGCATTATAATGCTATATGCACGTCATTCTGAGCGAGTGTTTTTCCACCCCATCAAGCGAAGGGCAACAAATACTTTCGTACATCAATACCAGTGTGTGATAAAAAAAAACGTGAGGTAGCACATTCAACATGTGTGTGCAGAACAAGACGAAGAAGGAGCTGAAGAGAAAGAAGCACCAAGCGTTTAGCTACTGCCGCTTTAAAATTAACAGAAAAAAAAATGTAGTGGGGTGAGAAATGTACGCACGAAAAAAACCGACAGCACAAAAGCGGATGTTTTGCATTAGTATGTGTGGCGAATTCTTCTCCATACAGGGTGGTTTAAAAATAATGATTCACTTCTTGCAATTATAATTTATTCTTTTGTTTTGGACACTTGTACATGTTCATGTACATACATATATCGCTGAGTATAGACGTTTGTATCAAATTATCTTTCTACGTTTGAAACAGGTACCTACTTAAAGTGATTTGTATTGAGCTATCTCAGAATACCCAAATGGTTAAGCTTAGGAACAGGCCGATTGTTGCGTAGGAGTGTGCTAGTCAACAAAAGTTGTATCTTAGTTACTCTGCTTTGAAAGTGCCAAAGCCAGCAAAAAATGGGCTGTGCTTTCCAATAGGTCAACCTGAATTTTCACCTTTTGTTATCATTTTTGGTAAATATACGTTATTCTAAGATGTTCTGTATATAAATTAATGTGAGGAAACAATTGTTTATGTTTAAAACAATAATTAATTTTTCACAAAACCCTACAAATCCGCACAAAAACCGTACAAATGTCAACATATTTGACATAAAAATGAGTTGACAGGCTGTTTTTTTGCGTTCAGTGCGTCTAGTATATGCATTACTTTCTGTTTTTAATGCGTTTTAATGCACTTTTATTATTACTATTTTTGGCGTTGAGATTCTCATACCCACCCAACTGTTTAGTAAACCAGTTGAGGAAACAGCCATACAGGACCCGGCTACTTTTTAATCATTTCAGTCGATGTCCTGTCCATAGTTTTTTTTTAATCGAGCGCAGCGCGCTAGACACCCAACTGTTTAGTAACACCAGTTGAGGAAAGAGCCATACAGGACCCGGCCACTTCTTAATGATTTCAGTCGATGTCCTGTCCATAGTTTTTTTTTTTAATCGCGCGCAGCGCGCTAGACACCCACCTGTTTAGTAACACCAATCGCGCGCAAAAATATATAGTGAAATACACTATATTTTTTCATAAAAGTACCACTTTCATTCATTAAAATGTTAGTTTTCAGTATTTTGAGGTTAGAAATTAAAAATTATTTGTTTTGCTTTATTTGTTATTTCCTCACTTTGATTTTATTTCTTGTGTTTTAGTGGTCATTTGGGGCCTATAAAAAAAAAATTGTTTAAATCCGAAGGTTGACCTATTGGAAAGTGGCCCCAAAAAATGTTCATGGACGGAATTGGGCTATTTATTTTGCAATAACGAATATGTAGATTATCAGGAAGCTATTCAAGAGATTCGTGAGAGGACTGCACTACGAGTGTACCTTAAACAAATTTGTTCTTGTACTCCAGCAATGAAATTCAGATGGTAGTATCCGTAAACAATCGTGTCAATTCAATTGCTTCTCAAAGGTAGAAACTTCAAATAATAATTCTAAAGTGGGTACCTTAATTAGAACCTGTATTCCCGCACAACTTCACAATTATTTAAGTCAAAGTATGTACGAGTAAGTATGTACATACACAATGTATGTATGTACACAAATGTATTAATCATAACACTTGCATATTAATCCACCTGCCCTCTGACCTACTTTATTACTTAAGTCATTTATTTTTAAGTCACCCTGTGCACACACTCACCAAAATAATATCAAAACACAGCATTCCGCAAAAAAATGGGGCAAAAGGAAACCGAACAAAACAATCTGCCTTCGGCCGGCTGTATGCGGAGGATGTGACGATGAGTTTCTTACAAGTGTGCTGGTGAGGTCGAATTCGTATAACGCTATATGGGGGGAGGGTGGAAAAGGATATCCGTCTACCCAGGGGGCTTTAACAAAAAAGAAAATAAAAAAAAACTAGAGAATGTACGAGAAGGCCCTTAGCAATAACGATAATAAAGAAATTAATCCATTTACCACCCACACATTACACATACATTCATGTATATAGTACATATACATACAATGCACATCATATTCAAACTAATATCAGTTAAGTATTCTTTAAAATTCACAACCACCATATCCGCCCCCATTCGATTTAGCCTACCTACCTACCTTGTACAGCACCAAAACATCTAATTCACTTGCCTGTAACAGGACACAACACCCACAGTACGACTATCAGAAGTTCGCGTTACACAATTTGACACTTAAAATTCATGCGATTTATTTACTAATTATTATTTTTCGATATTTGTTTATATGATTATAATTAATTTGCATGCGTTTTTCTTGTTTTGTCATAGAAAAACCACCACCGTTGTTTTTGTTCATACACTATCGCTCAAAAAAATATTCAAACATTAACAACCACCTCCGAACACGATGAAAAATTCCTTTAGACTGCCCGAGCGAATTTCGGCGTCAGGCAATCAACCCAACTCTCAATTCCACCGCCGCAACCCAAAAACAGAGAAAAAAAAAACTACTACCCACCCGCTGCTGATCGTGTCGCACCATTGTCGCTGCGCCTCATCGTCAACATTGTCTGCTGCTGTCGCTATGTTGTTGTTGTTTTCCCAACGCCAAAAAGCAACCCACAACAGCAGTCAGGCAGCAGGCAAACAGGCGGCTGGTGGTGGCTTTAGCGGCCCCGGTAGGCAGGCAGGCAGGCAAGCAGGTCACAATGGAAAGAGGGCCGATGGCAATAATAACAACAACAAGCAAGATCAACTGACACTGACAGAAAAAGAGGGAGAAAAGTAAGAACGAAAGAAGCAGTTGGTGGTTGCTGGCATTCGTACGAGTACGACGATTATCTTGGCAGTCTTCTTTTAGTGTGTAGGTTAGGATAGCGGGCCGGACAGAAGAGTGGGATGAGAACAACGCATGGAGGGCGAAAATATCACGCACCACCGCCATCGATCCAACAGAACACCTCATTGGATTGTGTGCTGCTCCTCTATCTCTCTCATCGCCACTCGGTAAACTGAGTGACACATTGACGCGACACGACGACGACGACGACGGTCGTACGTATACACGCTTTTTGGTGGCTAGTGGCTCTAGCTCTCCCTCCCAATTTTGGTTGGTGGGGTTTCATCTTCATGGGCATTAATGAGTTTGGCGTTTTTCGTACTTGTCAGACTCTCTTTTTCTTAGCGCATGAGGGAGAGAGTGACCTCGAATTTAAACAACACTGTGTTTGGCTTTGTATGCTAAAACTGTGTCCAGTCAGACTCCGCTAGGGGGTGGTAGAGGTGAAGTATTCGCATAACCCTACTCACTTCGGAGTGATCGCGCCAATTTTCGTTTCTTCTCTATTTTTATTTATTTTGTTTTTCTGATTAATTGGCAGCTGTCATTTAGTTGAGTGGAAAGAAAAGCGGTTTAGTTGCTGGTGGGTGGGTTCGCTACGCTTGTAGGTTTTATGGGGGAATTCCAGGTTTATTAGTCAGTAGGGGAAGTTTTTTATGAAATGTCTGCATACCTATACGCTATGAGTTATTATTAATTAGCGTTGACAAATGACAATGCTTTCTGAATGACCACAGCCGCACCAGCAGAAGAAAAACCAACAGACGGCAATTCTTCCACCCACACTTAAAAGAAAACTGAGAAGAGAGATTGCTGGTGCTGCTGCTGCGGGCGAATGACAGGGCAATAAACATAGACAAACAGTGATAAAAGGAAGGGTGTGAGCTGGGAGTTGCCAGATCTAAAAATAATAATTGATCGGTGCTCCTCTGTCGACATTTTAGTAAAAACTGTCTTACGACGCATGTGCTTAAAAGTACACAGCTGTGAGTGTAATCAGCTTTCTGAGTTATCCGAGGTATCTACACAATAATTTCTATTCTATTTTTTTTTGATTAAAAAGAGCTTGTTATATCTTCGTTGAGTGAATTGAATGTGAGATTAAGTTGACAAATCGGTTATTTAAAAGTGGAGAACACTGGTTCTACTGTACTTAGATTCTTTGCCTCAAGGCACAAACTTGCTTCACTGGACTTGGTCTTGGTCGCTAGGTCTTTATAATAAGTTTTCGTTCTGGAGTCATTTTTTAAAGATACTGACACCTTCGTTAGATAAATAGGTATAATAGGTAGGTACTTATGATAAGAATAATGGCAAAAAGTTAGGGCTAAGGAATGAAGCAGAAAAGTAGGTACATTATGTTCATAACAACTCCTGTGATTATATTATATTACTAGCTGACCCGTGCTCACCTCGCTTCGCCCGCCTGCAACTTTTTACTAATTTGCAAAACATGACATTTTTCCTCAAGAGCGTATTTAAATTAATTTTTAGAAATTCTAAATGATTCTTTAAAGCTAAAGTGTTAAGAAAATATATTCTTTAACTTTCCAATTTACCAAGAATTTTATAATAATAATAGACTGGTACGATCACAAATTATTCTGCGGGCCTATGCTCAAGTATCCGCAATAACAAACTATTTTATTAATTAACTACCTGAACCCGTGCTCGGCTTGCTTCGCATTCGCACTCTAAAGGCTTTCTCATGCATACAAAAAAAAGTTTCAAAAAAAAACATGCTCTAAAATGTTATAAAACATCATCTACTATAAATAATTCATAATAATTTCTATATTTTATTATGGAAATACTTTTTTTTACAAAGTTTAAGGTTGAGTTGCCAAGTGCATAAACAAATACATTTTTACTTTTGCTGACATGGGAAAGAGACACGTATACTTGACCGTGTGAGAAGCAGTCAGTGGTGAGATTCGCTTCCACGAGAATTCGTTGCAGAGTTGTCACTATAAATCGGGCTCACCTACTATTTTTAACGTAAAACTCGAGCTTTATCATTGTTTCGGGGAATGTTGCAAACTGGACTTTTGGTGGTGTCTAATTGTATGGCTATTTCACTGCATGAGAACTCTTACCACCGACCGGGCAGTCACGTAACAACTATTGTAACTACTGATGACGTCACAGCCAAGGGCAATATAACCTTGGCTTCGTACTCATGAACAACAAATGCTTCTCAGATGATTTACATATAGCAAATACATATACATTCATAGTCATACATATCCCACTATAATACAATACTGTTGTAACTCATAATTTGTAAAATTTGAGATATGTATACCATATTCAAACGTAAAATTCACTTCCCTACGCGTCAATTAGCTGTCGTTAGAATAGTGCAAGAAACAAAATATTTATTAATAATCCTAATAAGCTATTAATTTTTAGTGTTTCGTCCGTACCAAAACGGAACACTAATGGAATCAGTTCGGTGTCTGTCTGTCTGTCTGTCTGTCTGTCACAGGCCTTTTTCTCAGAGACTACTTAACCTAGACTATTGAAATTTGGAACAGTTGTAGCAATTAGTGGCCTAAACACAGACCAGAACTTAAAAAGCTGAATTTCGACTTTTGGGGGGTAGTTTCTTAACAAATTTTCACAAAACGTTACAACTTACTGTCCCGAGCTTTTTCTCCGAAATTATCGCTCAGAAAAATCTGAATAAAATCACAAACATTGAGAATAAAGTGTAGATGGAAACATAATTCTCACGACTGCCCTACTTCAACCGTTTTTTTTAAATTAATTTTTTAATTTCAACTACCCTACTGTTTACATACCCAGAAAAATATCACAACGCCTAAAAGTAGATACGAGAGTAAAAATTTAAAAATTGATGGCAAAAGTGTTATACCCGCAGCGAATTTTTGTGGCATATTTCTACCGGATAACTATTGACCTAAGACTTAAACCAATGATACATAATATAACACATAAAGGAAGCTTGATGGTTTCCTATTATAATGTAGGTGTCTCTACTTTTACTATATTGGAAAAAATTGAATTTGTGTATATACAGCCACAGATAGGGAGACAAATCGCAAAATACGCAGTTAATGCAATTGAACGAATAACGAGACGAAAAATTAAATCTGATGCACAAGCGTACATTTCTTGTAAATACATATACATATGAACATATTATGTAGGTATATATGTATGTATGTATATACATGCTTTATTTGTTGTTTTTTTTTTCTTTTACTTTGTGTGTGTGTATAACTATTCTTCTGAGCAGATGAGAAAGGACATCAGAGACATATGTACATACATACATGCATATGTAGGTAATTTGTTCAACTTACTTGTTGGTATACATTTATGTAGGTACAAATTTGAATTTATTTTTCGCAAATTGTGCTCAATTTATTTATATTGAAATGTGCTGTGCACCATAAAACTATGTATGTAGGTACACATGTACTTTCTTGTGTCTGCAGATATACAAGTGCATATGTACATATATGTACCTATATATGTTTTTATTTTTGTACATATATGTGAGTATCGAACAAAGTATCATTGTATCTTTAGTAGAAATCGTATCGTAAAGAAAGGGTTCATATAGATCTATCAACATAAATCTATGACATACATATGTATGTAGTTAAAATAACTGATACAGTACGGAACACTTATTGCGCAAGTATAACTTGCACTTGACCGGATTTTTTTTTATAATCTGTAACAGTTCTTTGCTGGTTCAGAAAGAAGTCATATTTTGAGTTCCGACAGTATTGCATTATTAGTGCGATATATGAACCAAAATAGGATAGTTTTCGGTATTTTTTTTTTAAATTGTTAATAATATCTAAAAACTGAAAATGCAATTCACTGCTCTATTACATTCTCTTTCTTTTGACAACCCCTTTGCTAAGATTGGTTGAGTGTGAGAGCTTATGATGCTTATGATGATTGTAGCACATTGAAGTGCAAAACAAATGATCACGTCAGAGTGCGCACATATACTCACACACACACTATTTCAACGATACCCACTGCTGCACGGCTGCTGGCAGTGGTCTCCATTGAAAGAAAATTGTGGGCGTTGCTTTGAATAATTGTTTTGAACATTTCTTAGCTTCAGGACAACGCAGAAGGATGTTTTGTACCTCAAATGAATACGGAGAAAATTTACTAATTTCACATATTTTTTTGTTTTTCAATCCGATAAGGAAAATTATAATTTTCCTTTCAAATATGCAGTTTTTTCAATATTTTCCATTTTCCGGGATAAAAAGTATAAATGATATGGTCCAATAACATTAGCAATCACTGTGTCAATGTTTCATCAAAGTCCGTCCAGTAGTTCTAACGTGATGCGCGAACAAACAGTTTTTAATCTACAGTATATATATATGTATAGATATTAATATATATAAATATAGATAGATATTAGCTTTTAGCTCCACATCGACTATTCGGGCAAAAAGGCGTCAAAGCCAGCCAGAAGAAACCTAATGTCCAAGGTAGTAAGCTCAGTTCTGCTAGACGCTGCCCCAGTTTGGGTAATCAGTGGGTTTAAAACCATTTTGGACGAAACAGCCCTTGTCATTGCAGGAATGATCCCCATCGATATCCTTGCGGATGCGATGCAAAGAGTCTATAATAGGACAACTTCTAGTAACCAAGAGGCGACGGTCATCAAAAGGATCAAAGAAGAAGAAAGAGTGACTTCAATGACCAGGTGGCAAGCTTGGTGGGAAACCACCACGAAGGGCAGATGGACCTATAGATTGATTCCAACCATAAACGTTTGGACAAACCGAAGGCACGGAAACTGTAACGCAAACGCAGTTTCTATCTGGTCACAGTGGGTATCGGAAATACGTACGCGGTTTTGGGCACGACAGCGCACCTTTTTGCCCAATTCGCCCAAATCAGTAAGAAGACACAGAGCACGCAGTAGTAGTAGTAGTAGTAATGTGATTTTATTGTACAGTAAACATTTTCTTTTGTTACAAAATTCACAAAATATAACATGGCATTTGCCATCAGTCAAACGAAAGAGATTTACGATTCTAACATAGTTATTTAAATTAAGTACACAAATAGATTTAAGAACGTGTAATTTAAAAAGCCTAATCTAATATTTGCTGCATAAACTGCATTCCGCATCCGCATTTCGGGTAGTTATACCATATGTGGCCTGAAATTCAGCTGTAGAAGCTCGCCTCTCGCCTTAAAGATTGTTGAGATTGTATCCAAACATGGTCATGGAAGTAATTATTCTCCCCGAGGTCATATGTATGTAAGTGCTCGATATGTATTCCGTGATTGACTTTGTTGAGCTTTGGTTCTGAACGTAGCACGTGTGGTTATCTCGATCTTAATCAATAGGAAATGGAATCTCGCTGCAATGCATTAGAACGGCAAGTGGAATGGCTGTCGTCATGCACGTCCGCAGCTGAAAAGGCTAAATCACTGTCTCTAGAATTACTTCAGTTGTGTCATCAGTGCGTGGGTTAGTTCGTAGGCGTATTCCAGTAATCGAGCAAACAGGTCTACGAATTGTGCATGCTGGTAGCCCAGGCTACTTTAGTATCTTTCGAAAATTACACACCCGTTGGCGAAATAAAAAAAACATATGTACAAATGCAAATCTTAGATGAATGAACTGCTTTAAATTAACTTCAGGTTGAAAAATGGTGCCATATTTTAATTCTCAAAAAAATTCTTACTTGAACTGTATGTATAGGTACCTACTCTTATTTATTTCGATTTTAAAATATGTACATACATACATATGTATGTACCAAATACCATAACTGATAAATAGGCAGAACGGTTCAAGTCGTTCAGGCATGAATATGTTTATTGGTAATGTATAAAATAGTCATTAATTGTGATTCTTATAGTTTACTTTAGGAGGTGCGTGTTATATTTTCGCACAAATGGAAGGGATCAAGTTTTTTGACGTTTCCGAATGGCGAGCAGTTCCTTATGACTAGAGACCGGATTATATGCATTTGCATATTTTGACCATTTTGCCCGTTTGTAGCATATTTTTGCATATTATACTGAAAATCTAGTGAAGATTCATATTTTCGCTACAAACCTACTTGGCGCCACCATGATTCACGCGGGAAAAGGTAGAGCAGACGTACATATAATCCAGTCTCTAGTTTGACAGTGTAAATAGACTCATTTCATCGACAAAGAAAGTGTTTCTTAAGGCAGCTGCTCGCATTAAAGCCTTTAAAGAAAAACTGCCAAATGTGCCTTTACCTCCTGAATCAGAGATAACTCGATTAGGAACGTGGATTGAGGCTGTGCTGTTTTACAGTGAACATTTTGAGGACATCAAAGGCGTAATTACAGACTTCGATAGTACGGAGGCTGTAGCAGTTTGTAAATCCACGTTTAACAACCCCAGCTAAAAACATTGCTGTGATTAGCACTCCTTTTCCCAATACCTGCGAGTTTTAAAAAGCTCGAAACTCAGGGTATGGCGTTGATGGAATTTGTTGAGAATAAACAAAATACGCCGAATATACTCCGCATTGCCAGATATATTCACCGCTAAACTTAAAGAGAAATATGAAAACAAATTTGAGCAATAAACCAGGCTTTGAATCTTTGTGCCAACTAAATGGTTTTAGCAATGGGGCGGGTGAAATTTTGCCAGAAACGATAAGTGCTAACCTAGCACCACAATTCAAGTACTGCCCAGTTACCTCAACGGATGTGGGAACGGTCCTTTTCCACTTACAAAAATATTTTCATTGATCTAAGACACAATATTACCACCGAACATTTGAAGCAATACCTGATTGATTTACGTTTATAAAATTAAGAACTGCCAATTACATTCGTTTTATATACTATTAATTAGTACAGTGAACAATACAATATAGTGAACACTATATTGTAAATATAAATATAAATAAATTTGTTTGTTGCACAGCTTGTGGTTGTTTTTAGTGCAAAAACAAAGTGCGTGTTGCTTATTGTGTTATTTTTTGAACGATATTCTTTGTGACCATGTCACTTAAGCACAGCTTAAGTTTGTTGTATTTTTGATTTTTGAAGTACATGGAATGTATTATGTTTTTTACGGAAGAGTTGTTTTTGTTAAAAATAAGATATTCTATCTTATAAATATTGGCTTGTTTTCAGTAATCGCAAAGAAAAATTGTAATTATATTCTATTTTCGATGAAATGTACGTAAAAACATACACATTTTGATAAAATTTGCTTCAAGGAGTCCACGCTCGTTACAATGAACAATCTCGCTTCAGTGAACAGGCCTGGTTTTTATTAGTTCACTATATCGAGCGTCTACTGTATTTCTATTACTAATACTACACTGAATTAGAAATAAAAGTCTTAAAACTAATATTTTTTTAGTTTTTAATGTTGCATATTTTGACACTTTTCATGCATATTTTAGGTATTTTTCATGCATATTTGCATGCATATTTCAAGGTTTTTATGTTGCATATAATCCGGTCTCTACTTATGACAAATGATTCTCTTGAATTCTTGAATGCTTGTCAGACATTCGGAAGAGGTGGCAACGTAAAACTTTTTGGTGATTTTCTACGATTGAACCATATTTTATTATTTTTTATTAAATCTACATATCTGGCAATATTGTCTAACATTCAATGCTTCTTTGCTCATCGTCTCTCATGAAGCCGACATATGCCGCAACGGGGTACACTCAAACTCAAGCAAGTGATCTCAGAGAGTAAATAAAAAAAAAATGATCGCTTGCGTTGGGCGATAGCCGAGAGGGTAATGTCGTTTCGCTTGTGTTCGTAAAAAAAAAGTAAAAAAAAAAACAAATGATGAGGAGGAAATCGAAATCATACCTCTCCCGGGAGTAAGGAGAAATGGGGGGTTTTATTTTTTTATTTTTCTCTTTTTCTACGTTCAATTGTACCCTCTTCGTGTGCAATTGTTGGACATGGACACGGAGACGGTTTCTCTGCTGGGTTGAACAGAAAGACCGAGCGGTGTTATTGTTCGGTAGAGGATGTCATGTTGGTATGATCTGGAAGCGCGTAGGTAGTATTTCAGGGTGTGCTGTTTTGTTGAGTGGTTCCTTATACATCCTTTTTAGTTTTTATCTTATTCCTGTTCTGCATTGAGGCTTATTTTGCGTTGAGTTTACTCAGGGGTATTTTGAAGTGGAGGAAACGTAGGAGATTTGTTTCTTCTTTTCTTTTCTCTTTTATTCCTTATTTTTTTTATAGCGCTTGTGTGTTAGTGTGTTGATCATAATAAAAACTTGTTATTAATCGACCCGTACGTGTTATACACCCCTTTCATTGTTACTACAGGGTTGGGATCTCCACTATATCCCAGTAGCGAATTTGGGCATTACCACAGTGATTCTTTCAGGCCTCCCTAAGCTAAGCATCGATGACTTTTGCTTATACTTCAGCCATGAATTTAACATTGCGATGTCATAGGGAGGAAGTACTTCCCATATCGATTCCTTTGCAGGCCTTCTTTCAGGGGTTACCCAGAAGTTGTTCCAGCAGGCCTTCCTATAGCCCTTCCATAGAAGCACTGATTTCATCAGTTACCAGTTATGAGTAAAAGCAGGCCTTCCTATAGCCCTTCCAGAGAAGCACTGATTTCATCAGTTACCAGTTATGAGTAAAAGCAGGCCTTCCAATTGTATATTGCTTCCAGGGAAGCCTTAGTTCCAAAACAAAGTCAAATAAATAAATCCAAGTGTTTATATGTTGTGTTTGTGTGTATATTTCAGACATAGAATTTACATATGATAAAAAAACATGTACATATATTATATAAGCTTTGGAAAAAAATATTGTAAATACTTATACTTATACTTATTAAAAAACACCTGGAATTATAAGCTGGCATGTCTATACGCAAATATAGATGTTTTATCATAAACCCAAGTTTCTCTGGATTCTCTCGATTCTTTAAGATGCCTTTTATGTTCTTCTGTTATAACATTTAAAAACCTATATAGGTATATACATGAGAAACATACGTGAGAAACAATTGTCGGAGTAAAAAGGTAGGTACAAGAGCCAGACTCACTTGGGAACTGTAACTGCAAAAGATGCAAACTATGTAGGTACCTAGTCTGCGCAAATCCAGATTTAAAATCGTAGCGGACAGCTAACAGGAAAAATGGATGTTAATGAGTCGGCAGTCTCTAGCTTAAGGGGAATTAATATCTACTTTGCCATTCCAGTAAATAGAAGCACATTGTATAAATATTAATAACTCCTATTTGTCAATTGATCAGTCTATTTTCGCGTCAGGTCAATATTATTTTTCGGTGTCTGCTTTACCACACTATGTTCTTCTTCTCCATCAACTGATTTTCATGAGATTTGGATTTAATCGATTGGTGTGATTTCCAAAATACAGTGCACTCTCGATTTTTGCAACCTCGATTTCTTTAAACCTCGATAATTGCAACCAAGGTAAATAAATTTCCTTTTTTCGATTTTTGCAACAAATCCAGAAAAAAATTCTCGATTTTCGCAACTCTAAGATTTGACTCTAGCAACATACAAAATTTGTGTGTGTAAGTTTTACTATGCAATGTTGCAGGATTCTGCCGACATCATGAATCATTTTACTGCGCATCAATAACGCTTCCTAAGTTGACTAACAGCCTTATTATGGTTAGCGAATCGAATGGAAAATACGCGAATGTAATAATTTGGTATTATTGTTAGCGAATCGATCAAATTACATTCGCTTTAAACGTCAAAAATCAGGCGAACTGAGATATCACCTTATTATGAGGTCCGTTCGCGTACCCTCCCAAAACAACGAAAATCCACGAAAAATAACGAAAAACAACGAAAATGCGTTCGCGTATGCAAAAATTTCGTAGAAGAAAGTGCTCACGAGAGAGTAAGAAATTTCCCCATACTACGAATTTTAGTCCAAGAAATTTCTTTCGGATTTATTATGAACTCTGTCAAATCTGTTATATCACATACATTTTTCATTTTGTGGTGCTTAATGCGTTCGATTACTTTTTCGTGATTTTTCTGTCTTTGAGAGAATTTTACCCCCACTCTTCGAGATTTGACAGAAAACCCATATTTAGTGCAAAAAGTACGCGAACGGATCTATGGTTAGCGAATATTTGCTAAACTCATCATTTCGTATGTCAAATCGAGCGAATGAAAATATTTGGTGATATCGAATGATTGTTTTTATTTTGGTTGTTTTGGCGCAAGCGTGGACACTTCTCCTTTATGAGAAATTGAAGAGGATCTGCAACAGCAAAATTCATATCGTGAAACACTTGCCAGGCCTTACCGGACCATGGATTAGAGTTATCCCGAGTTATTCTTCGTAGTCTATGCATTGTCCTCATCAAAAAATAAATCAATCAGCCTATCATATATTTTCACTATATTTTTAATAAATTCACTATTAAATCCTTTTAAATGACTATACTCTAGAATACAATAACATATAAACCAAAACAAATTTGCCTTTGACGTTCGCAACTGTCATTAATTTTATTTTTGGTGTGGCAGCAGTTGTTTCACAAGCGAATGAAAGCATTCGCTAACCATAATACCACGATACTGGTGATTTGCAAAAGAGTTCGCTTCATATTCGTTCGATTCGCTAACCATAATAGGGGTATAAACTCTACTACAAAAAAAAGTTTGTTGAGCCATCTTGTTTCTTCTTGCAATTACATACATATGAAGAAGTACTGAAAAGCTTAAATTTAAAACATGCGGTCTGTTTCTTGGCAAACGCTTGGAAGGAGTTTAAAGCGAATACAATAGCTAAATGTTGGAACAAACTAATCAGAACTCCTGATCATTGGAGGAAGAAGTCTGTGTTTTTTTTTTTTTTTTTTTTTTTTAATTTTTTAATTCATTTTTATTTATCAATTCAATTAAATCTTAAATGCTAGACAAAAGCGATTAAAACTAGCTTAACTAACTTAACTAGTCTGTGTCTGTGAAGTCTGTGTTCCTTTGCTTCTAATTCGGGATAGAATTTTGTTAGAAAGATCTGACATCATGTTATATGCAGGAGTGGAGTGGGAGGGGTTAGGAATTTTGAAAGATGACAGGAAATGAGGATGTGGATGGGACCTAAGGATAGGATGTGACGGGAAAAGGAAAGAGGGTTGTCCACGGGGAGCGCGGCACGCTTGCGATGCGCGGCTCCGCTCGCCGGAAATGGGGTGGTTCTTGCCCCCGTAAACAACTAACCTACACAAACAAAACATCAATCGTGCCAAGAAATCTACTTTTACTTACTTTAGCGGACGGAGGGATATACCACATTGAGGGGCGCTATCGATGGTGTTTAGCGCGGCCATATTCTCTACCCTCCCAACCTTGGAGATCCGGCGGCCATTTTGGATCTCCCCAATTCGCTCGGATGCCTCGCAGCTCACACCATCAGCCGGAAGAACTGTGTCGTTTCACACCCCCTGAAACTTCGAACTTAGCGACTCATATCGCTCTTAAACACAAAAAACTTTACCCCTTTTGTTTTCATGTCGTATAAAATTTGTATAACTTTTATTTTGATTAGGCTTAATAAATAAACAATGTAATTTAACAGATTCGGGGTAAAACAAATATTATAACGAAAAACATTCCCTCCCAATACAGTACCTTTATGTACTCGCGAGCGACTATGCACGACACGACGATCCTACCTAGAACGAGCTCGGTTTAGGTGGTACACTAAAGAAATTAAATATTGCAAAAAAAAATTATACGCGACCGAATAAACGCGACGGAGGAAACGAAATTTTACACTCACAAATTTTCAACAAAAAGGTAAACAAAAAGTAAACTCCTCACGCCTGTATGTTACATAAAAATTACTCTACACGGAAACTTAATTTAAATGAATAAAACTTAATTTCGATGTCTGTGCGAAACCATATAACAATTACTTTTAGATTTGTTTTATATTATAACTAATGTTACGATCGTTCTTGCTTAAATTAATTTCATAAATGCGCGTGCGGTGTATTGCAGCATGGATATACCTTCACAAATCTGGGCAGTAATTCAATGGCCAACGGTCATTTCTTTGACCTTGAAGATCCGACTTCAGGTGTTACATGCACGTCAGTATGTACATATATGAATGGGTATGTACATGGATGCAAATATATGTGCAGGTACAATGCACCTTAAATTATGTGTAATTATGCTTAGTAAAAAAAACGTGTGGCGGCCACGATCCCGATGCAGATTCAACGTGTGGCCGCCTAAATGCACTATAAAAAGATTTAAATGCTGCATTTAATCGCACATAATAACAAAACAAAAAAGAATCACTCACCCTTGTAATTTGATGATTTAAAGAAAAATGAATTCTAATGCCTATACATAAATGTATATCTATGTAGTATATTCAAAAGCGCCTGGGCCACAATCCAGCAATCCAGCTATATGCACTGCACGAGATAATAACAAACTTCTAAATACGAATAATAAAAACTGAATATAAAATCACGCACCTATCACTAAATTTAATTACAAAAATCTTCGAAATAAACTGCCTATATGCATTAATAGGACTTTTTAATTAAACAAAGCACCACACAACTGAGACACTCGGTCTCACCACCCACTGTAATTTAATTAAATTGCATTGCAATTGATTTTGTTCGCAGATCTCCAAAATCGGACCACCCACACTCTCTTTTCGTCCAGATCATCCGATTCTGCACAGATTTTCTCCTAAAATTTGTAATTTCATTCCTTAGCCTGGGTTCTGTCCTTGGATTGGGAACAGAAATATCCCGTATTGCAGCTACCAACCACTAGGTGGATTTCGCAGTTGACATGGAAAATGGCAGAAATGACAGCTCAGCCAGCTGTTTCGAAATCGTTTGGGTTTGTCTATTTGCAAAACATTTATTAATTATTTTTATTTTGTTTGCAGGTGGACGTAACAATCACAACAATGCTTAACCAGATTTTTCCAGATGAGAATGGATCTCCGCGAATCTAGAAAACGTAGGAGCCCGAGAAGAGGAAGTTTCTGTTGAAAGTGCGAAAATGGATATTCTTGATACACAACCCAAAGTAAAATTAGAAGACGCTATAAAAGTGAGCAAAATGACTTCAACATTGAAGAAATTATGCAACTCCAGAAAATGCGTGATAAGGCTGTTGCTTCTTCTTCTGCAAGACAACTATACAAACCAAAATGTCTAATTGTTTTTTTTTGCTAAACTTAGGCTGTATATAAATATACATAGATATATGTATATATGTACAATGTACATAAATATTAATTTACATGCAATTAAGTTTCGTATATAAATGAATTTCTTTTTTCTGAAAATATGTTTGAATGCATAATTTTTCTTATTAATTAAAATAAAATTGTACACGCAGTTTTATTTTGATAACTCGGATAATAGTTTGTAGGCTTTTTTAAAGGTTTTTTGATTTTCTTTTCGATTTGTGCAACTGTTCGATTTTTTCAATAACATCTGTTTTCATTAGTAGCAAAAATTGAGAGTGCACTGTAACTGAAATATGTACATCTACATATGTACATAGGTACTGTAGAAAAATTCAAACAAATTGCTATTGCATGGCAAGATTGTAAATTTAATTTGTTCCTCTTTTACTGGCTATCTATCGAGTTTTACCATTCATATAATTTTTAAGTAGGTAGGTACCTATGTAGGTAGGTATAGGTACTATAATACATAGTTACGTAAGTTAATTTTTTCGAGTACGTTAGTTGTTGCATAAATCATAAATATCTGTTCGGTTGGCTTGTTGCCTTATTGGTGATATTGAATAGAACTAGAAGACAAAGGGCTTATTTCCCGTCAGGATGTTTGTGCAAAAACCCCGTTCTTAAAGATATTCAACCCCCTGGAACCACTAGGTGTCCTGTAAGTTTACCCCTAATGTCATCATAGAAATGACTTTATGTATAAGCAGTTTTTGAAACAATGCAAGGAAGTCCAACATTTTTATTTCCATTGCACACATAAAATGGCGCCATCATTCCCTTTTATAAAGCGCCATGTTTGCATTTTCGCACACACACCCCTACAAGGATATACATATGTACACACCTACACATCAGTAATGCAGTTGATTACCAAAAGAAACAAGTAAATAAATCACATCACCCACAGTGTAAAACAGGAAATGGAGAGTTTTTATATCGCCCACCCGTATTTACACACCTACACCCACTCTTACACCCTCATCCATAGCTATTAACATCCCCTCATTCCATTCAAATTCAGATCCATTCAATTGATTTCCAATAAAAACGAAAAAAAGAATATGTTCGCTCATTAAAATCGACACTCACACATAGTATCTACGCTCAGCGCAAAACAAAGCAGTAAAGCAGAATACCTACACACCAAAAGGTTTAATTTTACTGCACCCTCCACCCTAACCCTATCCATTGAACCACCGTTAAACATTTTATATTATTTTGCTAAATGGATTTCGCATTGTGAATTGAATTGGACACAGTTGCCATCTCTCCGCAGAGAAGAGTAAGCCAGGCACTGGATTTAGGGAGGGAAATGGAGAGTCAATCTGAGAGTAGGGCGCATGACGATTCTTATGGTAGGAAGGTGTATTTTTAACGTTTCGCAACGACCCGTTGTGAGCAAACATAAATAAAAATTAGCAAATTATAAGTTTATCTCCTAAAAGAATTCCTTTCATAATGTACAAAGGATGAACAACAAAATAAAGACAAAAATTTCGTGCAGCGAGTAAAACAAAAATCACGGTCCCGATCTCGGTCGTGATAAACGTAGCAACTTTCAATTTAAGGGTAGTTAATCTCAAGTGCAGGTACAAAAAAAGCATCCAATACAAACAGCGCCCCTATACACCTATACATTACACATAACTCCAACCCCCTGAAACCACACAAATGTATGCAGGTGGGTAGGAAAGAAGTAGCAGAGGAAAATCCGTTTTTAATTGCAACATTAAGATCCGGAAAAATCAATACGTTTGGAAAATTTATTTCAAATTTTAAAAAAAATCACATACCATCATCAGCAAATTCATTTTCACTGATTTTATTTAGAACTGCAATCGCCTGCTTGAATTAAAAGCAAAAAAATCCGCTCTTCCTGTGCTCCAATGTTCCTTAAGGAACTGCAAAATTTTTTTTTTACACTTTGCGCGTTGTTTCACTTAAATTTGTTTTCTTTTCTTTTATGGAAAATGGAAAAATTCACAGGAAAAATATACTTTGATTTTTTCTGTATTTATTTATTTTATTTATTTTTTTTTGAAAAAAAATTGGAGGAGTGGAAACGAATTCGCGTCAATGAACGAACAAACGACAACGACCCGCACTTGACGTTTTACCCGACAACTGTGTGTTGGGGAAAATATTTGTTTCAGAAACAGGGAAAATCGATCAATAAAATAATCGGACTGGAGTTGGTTAGTTTTCCTCTTTACTGTTTTTTTTTTCGCCGTGTGTTTTGTTTTGTTTTAAATGGGGGAAAAGTGAGACGGAGATGGACGTTTATATGTGGCGGCAGCCAAAGCTACGAGTTCAACGAGTAAAATGGAAAACGAGTGTGGTTGGAATTTTGGATATAGTAGAGGCAGGCTATGCGCCTATCCCCCATCGGCAGAGAATAAGTGAGATGGCTTGTGTTGGGGAATGGAAATGATTGGGATGGTGACGATGACGGTGACGATGAAAAGCGCGCAAAATTGTGTAAAACTTGGGGTATTGTTTATGCGTGGTGGTAGCATAAAAACTGAGTCGGTGTGGAAAATATAATGAGCCCCCACCACATCACTGGTGAAAAAGTCAGATTTTATGGTGAATTTGTGTTTTGTTATATCTCTAGAGCTTAGACAACAGCCATCGCGGTTGTAGCACAGACTTCTGTCCGGAGAGTTAATACTGGGTTTCGTCCAGTTGTGACAACAACCTAGTGATTGATGAATATGGGATTAGCGGAGACCTTCTTATCTAATACACGAATCACATACATTTCATCATATTTCACCTTTGTCTAAGAAACGCACCAGGTAATGGAACAATGTGTGTGGCCGTGGCGTAGAAGTGGTAGCATTGTATTAATATCCTATAGCATTGTATTTATATCCTATAGTAATGACAAGGACGTTTGCAGGTTACCTCACTAGATGCCGATAGTTGTACCAAAATGAGAAAATATCTGAAAACGAGCTTTTTGTTTGTTTATTTATTCGTGTTCTTAATTATGGTTTGTGAAAATAAAAAAAGCTATTGATCTAAAGGGTGGGTTAGAATGTGGGGAAGATGAAAAGAGCAAAGGTAGCGTAAGAACAACAACAAGTTGAATTCAAGAATTTACTTTATAACATAAGCATACCTATACTATTGTGTGGAGTATATTTGTATTTAATTTCACTGCCATAAGCGAATGGGTTATGCGTATGTGTGTTTTTTTCGCAGAAATGATTTGTGCTTATAGAAATTGCTTCAAGGGAAAAGGAAATGTGACCGGAGTTTCGTTTTTAGGGTTTCGAACGTAACCTACCCATATGGTAGTAAGGAATTTTTATAAGTTCGTTTTGAACTCTAAAATGTTGGTCACGATAAAAACATCAAGAACTATTATACAGTAGAATCTCGGAAAGATGAACGAATACAAAACCGGCCCTGTTCATCTTTTCGAAATGTTCATCTTTTTGAGTACCTATAGGTACTTAATTTTAAGTAGGTACTTAATTTTGGTTAAGATGTCTTTCAACACTTTGCACTTTTCTTTTAAATTTACTAACTTTACTCGGCCTTTAACTGATGGCATCTTTTCTCTACATAAATTCACTTCACACTGGTATGCAAACAAATGAAATAAAATGGAAAAATGCAAAATCAAGCAGAAAATAACAGTTTTCCAAGAATAATAATAATAATAATATTGTAATAATATATGAATCTACTAGGAATAACTAAAATACGAATAAAGATGAAAAACAAATTTGTGGGTTTGTGGGTATCTATTCATGTATCCAAAAATCAACCCGTTCATCTTTTACAATACTGCAATAGTGAATAAATTCCGTTCATCTTTCTGGGTAGTTCATCTTTTGGAATAGTTCATATTTCCAAAATTCTACTGTACCTAGAAACTTATAATTTGGGACGCTTATACATTGCGGTGGTCCACATATGTACATATAATTGAGATAACTTATCACTCAAAAACGTATTGTGAAACAATTGAGGGTGTGGGTGGCGAAATGTAGATTAACTCGAAAAAAGAAATTCTTAAAAATATGTATGGTAGGTGACCCAAATAAGGCCCAGCGCATAACCCATAAAAAACGTTAACCAATTGGAATAAGTTTATACTTGTGATTATGGGCACACATCAGAGGAACTAAAACCGTAAACAAATTGTTCTGCCGCAAACGTGTCAGCGCCTATCACAAAAAGTTGGTAAATGTGGACGCACGCTCCGTTTACAGCTACATACTGTGAATGCATTTTCCTTGCATAAAGTGTTTTTTTTGTTATCTTGGCAGTACATACAGTATTGTGCAAAATATTTGCAAGTTTTTTTTTTCTTATGTTTTGTTAGCTAACAAACTCCCTTATTTGGTCCATACCAAAAAGGTGTGAGGAATAATAAGAAACAATTTAGCTTTAATACTTTGTACCAAATACCTACATATATTATTAAAAAAAAAAAATAGTTGCATACATATGTTCGTTTTTTTTTTTTTATTATAAAACATCAACGGCACATGTTAGGGATTTATTTGCTTTCTTTTAAATAATAAACTCAACGTAATAGGTACATAGTTTTTTCACAGTGCCCACCTCTTTCGAATGTCTGACAAGCATCAAAGAGTATCATTTGTCACGATTGAGCTTCTCAACTCGCCGTTCGGACTCGGCAAAAAACTGTAGGTCCCTTCCATTCGTGCAAAAATATAACACGCACACACAAATGGTTGCGAGAAGCAGGCCCAGGTTCACCTCGAGCTGTAGCGCCAACTAAGTAAGTAAGTAAGTAATAGGTACATATGTACGTACTTTCAACTCAGTATTTCATTCGAATTCTGCCTTTGTTTAGAGTAATTAAAACACAAAATCACTGTAGGTGGGTATTTGAAAAAAAATTGCAAATGTTTTGCACAATACTGTAGGTACCTACCTACTTTAGGAGGAGCTCCTTATATAGAATAGAATACTCCCTAATTCTTCCTTAATCAAATAAAATTTAACCATCCATCGGTTCACCACGTCCTCATCGTGGTTCTGGTGAAACAGAGAGTGGGTCAAACATAAAAATTGGATCAGAAATCAGAAGCTAGAGCCCTAGAAAGGTAAATAACATTACCGCCAGAAGGACTATTAAAATCAGTTGTGACATATGATGCAAATACATAATGTCCTACATAAGTATGTACTTATAAATTAAAATCAAATTATGTAGTATAATATGCATACAAACAACAGCACACATGAGGGGTGCATATATACATTACATACACACATAGGTATCGTACAGAAACATACATATACGAGTTCACTAACCGAACAACCTGAAAACAATTTAATAAAAGGAAAAAGGGATACATACACACAGAATAATGTCCTATCTCAACAAGATCGTTTTGGTTGTGTAGAGAAGAATGTGTGCGTAATCTATTTCTGTCCTTCAAGCTATATTTCCGAGTAAGCTTTTCTTCTAACACAAACCAATTCGAAACTTTAAAAAACAAAATTCTTATCTTATACACAAACCACACACACATCATATTTTTTACAGCGCCACACAGATTGCGAGGAAACCTGCAAACAATTTGAGTGCCCTTCTTGTCATTACTATAGGATATAAATACAATGGTGGTAGTCATTGTCGCTTGTCATGCGAAAGGTTCACGGTTCGAATCCAGATGTCTTCGAAGCATTTATTTCTCACGAAATAAAAAGAAGATGATCAGCTTTAGAAGTTAGTATTGAAACCTACTGCGAAGGCGTAACACTGGCAGTAGGACGTTGAATATGGCTGAAGAAATTGATCGCACAAACTATAATAATAAGAAACATCTGGAAAAAACTCCTGTGAATCATAAGCAAGTACAAAAATAATACACAACTCTCCAGTTATCCTGGACACCACCCATAGAGTTAGTTGAAATTGAAACCTATCATCTGAGTTTCCTACCATTACGTCGATCTGTCTGTCTCTCGTTCTCGTCCTTCATGTGCTCGCGCTGTGTGTAAACATTAAAAGGGTGTTCATATCCCCTTTAGCGTGTGTAGATTATAAAAAAAAAAAAAAAACTGTTGGAAATCTAAGGGGAAATTGAGCAAGTTGTACCTCATTTTCGATGGAAACTAATCCCAAATTGATGTTCGTTCCCGATCTGTCTCTGTGGTGATAAAATAATTTACCACATCGATAGTAGGTATTGGGGCACTTTAGCATGGGAATTCTGAGCCAGAGCGAGAGGGAAGATATTCGTGTGAGAGTGAGCGAGATAGCTGTTATTTGTTTACATAAGAAGCGGTATCGGGTTACATTTTTGTTTGCGTGGAAAAATTTTTAATTGCACATTAAAGTATCGTGGAATGTGATTGATGTTTGCCGTTTCCGGTTTTTGTTTACATAAAGTTTTTTTTTTTTTTTGTTTTTGTATTCATAAAGAATGTATTGGGTTACATTTTTGTTTATGTCTGGCTGTGTGTGTATATGTATGCTAGTGTAGATGTATGTATGTATGTACATATGTTTGTTTGTATATATGTATGTGTGTACATATATATGTACGTAGGTATGTATGTGTGTATATTTGCATTTGATGTGGCGGTACATGAATCATCTTCAAAGTAGTCGCGTGTCATATATGTATGTACATATGTATATTGGTGATTTTGTTTTGTTTATTGGGCGAAGGAAGTAAAAAGCGTCAGAGAGGAAAGATATGCGGTTGTTTATGTTTGTGGGCGAAGTGGGAACAATGATGAGAGGGGGGTGAACGATATCCTGGGTCTACTCATCCAGATCAGATTGTTTATTTTGGCAGCTGGGGGAACAATGGTGAGAGGGGGATGAGAGGGGGTGAACCGTTTTTTTGGATCTATTTATCCAGATCAGATTGTTTATTTTGGTTGTTGTCTGAAATAGGTTCTGTTATTATTGAACGAAGAAAGAAAGAAAGCGGAAGAGACATTCTGAGTCGGAGGGAGAGATATGTGAATGGATGGAATGGAATAATGATCAGAGGGGGTGAACGGTTTCCAAGGTCTATTCATCCAGTGGAAATATTCATGTTTTGACATGTTTAAAAGTCTTGGTCTCTTTATCTTTCGACCATTTTTTTTTTGTGGAATTTGCTGACGGATATGAATATGTTGTTTATTTATCTTTCGACCATATTTTTTTTTTATAAAATTTTCTGACGGAGGGAAACAATGATTAGAGGGATGAATGGTTTCCAAGGTCTACTCATGCAGATAAGATTGTTTATTCTGGGAGCTGGGGGAACAATGATGAGAGGGGGTGAACGGTTTCCAAGGTCAATCTAGTATTTAATTGATCCCCAATTGCAGAATGACGTCAGTTGTCTTTGTTAAAATGGATCAGAAGGATTTTATTCCTAAGAAATTACAGTATGCAGTTTTTAGAAATCCCTTCAAATCATCAACATCATCATCATCATCATCACCATCATCATCGTCATCGTCAGAGACTTACAAGAAAGAAACAAATATTAAGTATCAGAAGCTCGAAGAAGATAATTAAAAAAAAATTTTATTATGATAATGTAAGTAATGTTGGAGTGTTTCCTATTCATTCTTTTGTATGATGAGAATAGAAGTTGATCGTGTAGATAAAAAAAAAAGAATAATTTTTTAATATCTGTGTTTTATTATTCAATATTAATCAAATCAATATATCCGTCCTTTTCTCTTATAATTTTACATTTAATTTTTTCATTAACAAATGGTCCATAAATTCTTCTTTTATAATTAGTCCAAAGCAATAATACCTCTTTATTGTTAGGCAAGCAAACAAGATATCCTATGCCTGTTGATTCTATGACAGTACACTCTAAGACTTTCTTTTTCCATAGCGCTTTTGCATTGTTCTTTTTCCATGTTGATCTTATTAACACTGAACTGTGTGTAATCACAACAGCTGGCTCTTATTTATCCAGGAATTATGATCGTTTGAGAATCCAAGCCATTTTACATATACTTGGTCACCCCTAATTTTGAGCACTTTTTCCACTAGAAATACATACATTTGGATGGTTGGTTTTTTGTAGTTCCATTCCATTTGGATGGATTGACCTTGGAAGTCAGCCAGTAAATACGTTATAGGATTAGTCATGTTTATTTTTCTTATCGTGAATATTTCCGTTGTCCAATTTGGTGTGTAGCCCTTTGCGAAATCATGTTTAAACTTGCTTACATATACGGACTTGATCATGAACTTTGAATTTGGCCTTGGGAGCGATTTTAATTCGATTGTAAACCGATGACAGTAGATCGTTGGCTTATTCACATCAACTGGACGCACTTTTATTGTTCGATGCACGGAGTGATTATATTCATGAAGCAAGTCATTTATCATGTGCAGCCTTATCTAGAAAAGCATTAATTAAGCTTCTCCAAATGCTGCACTCAGATTAAAACACGTGCCGAGCCAATGGAAAGTTGCGGAAGTCACTATGGTTTTAAAACCAGGAAAACCGTCATATGAAGTAAAATCGTATAGACCAATCTCGCTTCTTCCAGTCGTATCCAAAATCTTCGAGAGGATATTACTAAGGCGTCTTCAACCGGTTATAGAAGAAAATAATCTCATCCCTGACCACCAGTTTGGGTTCAGAAGTAAGCATTCGACTATTGACCAGGTGCATAGAATTACTAACGTAATCGAAAAAGCACTAGAAGAAAAAAAGATATGCTCAACCGTATTTCTTGACGTCTCGCAAGCCTTTGATAAGGTGTGGCACGATGGCTTGAAATGCAAATTACGACAAGTACTCCCCGTATACCTATACGAGATTCTGAATTCATATCTCGGGAATAGACTCTTCCGTGTTAGAAATGGAAACGAATACTCAGAGCTCAAAGAAATTTCGGCCGGCGTACCGCAAGGAAGCGTTCTGGGCCGATTCTTTATCTGTTATATACTCGTGATATACCGAAAGAAGATGGCACTGTCCTTGCTACGTTTGCCGATGACACCGCTATCCTAGCAGTAGGTAAAACAATCGAGGAAACGACTGCCAAACTGCAAAGCGCATTAAATAAAGTAAATGAATGGACGAGGGACTGGCGGATCGCCCTTAACGGAACTAAATCTGTTCACGTGAATTTCACTTATAGAAAAGTTAATGACCTGCCAATTTTTATAAATTTGGCCCGAATACCCTTTTCAAATGAAGCCAAATACCTGGGAATGACACTCGACGCAAAGCTGAAGTGGAATTCGCACGCCAAAATGAAACGTAAAGAATTAGAAATCAAATATAGAGAAATGTACTGGTTGATCGGGAAACATTCTCACCTCAGCACCGAGAACAAACTGCTTTTATACAAGCAAGTGCTAAAGCCGGTATGGACCTACGGTGTACAACTTTGGGGTTGTACCAAGAAAACCAATGCCAATATTTTACAGACCTTTCAAAATAAAGTGCTTAGAGAAATTGTCCAAGCACCGTGGTATGCTAGAAACGACGATATCCACAGGGATCTCGGAATTCCGACAATCGAAGCTGAAACTAAAGGCTTCGCGCGAAAGCATAGAAACCGACTAATCGGAGATGTTAACAATACAGTCCTACTTATTTTGGATGAGAGCAATTTATTGCGCCGACTACAAACGACAAAACCTTTCGACTTGGCGAGATAAGGATTAACCGCATCTAAATTGCGGAACATGCAGGATCTTTCATTGGAAATTAACCTGCCAAACGTTTATATTTCGTGATAGAAAAATTGCTTGATAAGTAGTTTAACTTAGTTGCAGTATCTAATTGCAGCCATTTATAATTACCATTAAAGCTGAATTCTCGCCACATTTTCTCCTTAAGGGTCCTGTTGAAGCGTTCAACAATTGATGCTTTTAACGTACTATATGTTGAATAATGATTAATATTCTTGGTCTTCATTAAATCCTGGAAGATTTTATTGAAAAATTCTTTGCCATCGTCGGTTTGTAGATTTTTCGGCTTTCGATTGGAACTGTCAAAAATTGATCTCATAGCGTCTGCAACAGCTTGTGCTGTCTTATTCTTCAAAGGAATTGCCCATGCATACTTGGAGAAGGTATCGATTACTGTTAATAAGTAATTATTTCCATTATTTAGCTTGCTATACGGTATCATTTCAACCAAATCTGCTTGCCACAGGTCATCTAGCCCTTTAATAACAACTCGCCGTCTGTTGAAATTTCTTCGTGCGGGCTTGTGTAATTCATCGACAACATTCCTCTTACTCAAACCGAAATAGAATGAATAAAAGACCAAAGAAATTTACATTAAAATATGTAATTTTTATTTTATTTGAATCTATCATAAAATGACATTAAGCTCTTAATTCTAATTAATCTTCTTTCAATCATCTCTTTCTTTCAAGTATCTGGTCCTTTCTTGCACGCATTGGATGACCAAGGGCAATTGATGAAATGGCAGCCATGTATAGATTTTGTACTGGACACATTTTCAAATTTCCTTACAAAGGTAATAGAATCCATAAGTTCATTGTAATGATCCTCGTGTATAATGTGTTTGTTGCTCGTCGAAAATCAAAGAAGTATTTATGTCAGACATGTTTCCAGATGAACGTACAAATTTATACTAATTTGTTTTCAGGTTTGTTTTTTGTTTTTAATTTCCATTATTTTTATTTTTAAACTAGCTGTTGCCTGCCCGGCATTGCCCGTGCTTTAAAGCAGTCGCGTTGTTTGATTGTAGTATGATAGAAAGGAATAAGTAGGAAGCGATATTATTTAAATTAAGATTCTAAAGAAATCTGAAGTCAATACATTGTAATCTGAACTTAGTGGTTGTTCTCTATAGATGAAACGATTGCATAAAAAATTTATGGAAATGTAGTATACCTGTGTACAAACACATCTACACACATATGTACATAATATGTACTTTATGAGTACCAAATATTGGTATTTTCTCGTTTCTTATGTCTAAGAGTTGTACTTAATGTTCATTGTTAAAGTAACATTATGTAAATGACGAATATATTAAGCTTTGATGTAAGCATTAATCGTGGAGTAACTGGTAAGGTTTGTCTGAAATAACAAACTATTTACTGATTTTAAAACTCAACAACGCCTACCTACCCCTACAACAATATATGTATTTGTGAATTGAAGTAAAAGGTGAAACTTTATTCTAAGGTATCCACTGACTTAACCTTAAGGTAACCAAATACCGCTGTAAAGTGACAAAAAAAAAAGAAAGTAAAAAAAATCGTGCATTTCCCCCTTTCCGTCGATCTAGATCCGCACGCTGATAAAGCAGAAACACAACCAGAGTATATCTAATAATGAGTAGGGACACTCTTCCTACACTTTAAAAGCGGATCGCAGAGCACATCTGTGTGTGGTTGTAAGGCAGAGCATGTCATCATAAGATATGGTGTTGCCGAATTTACTGCTGTGAATTTGGTTTCATTTATGATTTTTTTAATTTGTTTTTTCATTAAATAGGATTAGATATGGATCTCTCAAATATATATTTCAATGTTAAATATGAAAATTAACATTCGTACGTTACAATAAATTCTCTGAAGCTCCTATTAGTCTTTTGTTCAATTCTTTTCAGAAGCTACATTTGGCATAGCACAGCATAGCATCTTGTCACACTACTTGTGTAGTCACATTGGGGTGGGTTTTGTTTACATTTTTTATACACGTATTTTAAAGGCGGACCGAGCACGAATATTATCAGTTGAGCGAAAGGCAGCAAACAGCATAGAATAGGGTGACATGTTTCAGTTAGGTATGTACATACATGCGGGAAATAAGTAAAAGGTTTTATGGTCAGTTATAAAAAAATAAAATTGGTTTTTTTTTCGGGATTTCCTATTATGATGAATGAAAATGCACAGTTGCGAAATTAGGTAGGTATAGATATTGACTAGGAAAATGCAAAGTAGATATTTTTTATTGAGAGTATGTTTATGACGGTCGAATAAACTAATGTCGTCTTCTATTGGGCTCTTCAGATTTTGCACGAAGATTTCAGATCTTTCGTGCTGAATGGAAATTAAACGAGATTGATTTGTTTTTCTGCATTTGCATTCATGTGTCATTTGACATGCACTTTCTTTTTATTTTCTAAACTTTGTATGGAGTTTCTGATAATATTTGTGTAGATTGATAGCATTTTGATGTACTGAGTTTCAATTTCATAAAATGCACATTAGCTCTATATTTAGTTTTTATATCTCAACCTTTCCAACAGAAGATATTTTTCAAGTTTTATGATTTGTAAAATTTTTTTATAAAAAATAACCAAGCATTTTACTACTTCTACTACTAAAATGTTTTGGTGTGAGTTCAAGTAGGTGTGAATCTCGAGTTGGAGTCGAGATTCACGAAAATTGATCTCGAGCAAAAAAAAAAGCATTTTTTTATTGAAAACAAAAAGTTGAAGTTCGTTTTTAAAAGTGTAAATTAAACAATGCGTAATAATTTTTATAATTGCAAAATATTTTAGCGTAAAACTGTGAGATTTAAAATTGTAATTGCATGTGTACATACTAAACCTTTATTGTCCTTCTCCATTTTTTAGATGAGCGGAAGTTGTTCCACTGTTTAAACAAACTACACTTATTACATAACCAAACTTCTAAGGATTGAAGAGTCTCTACGAAAGGCATTTCGAAAAAACACGTTTTTCAAGTGTTTGAAATATTTGGGAACACCTGATTTGGTCATTTAAAAAAAAAGTTAACATAACAGAAGGTAAAAACGAGTACCGAAACGCAAAAATGTATTACAAATTCATTTTTTTCGGATTCTAAAAAGAACACCCTGTTTCAAATTCTAAAATAATTTTGCTTCTCTTCTATCTCTTTTTCACGACGACCCTTCTTATTACCGCTTTTTTCTCCGTGTCGGTGTGACTGAAAATGGAACTGATAAGAAACACGTGGAGAGTGTCCCTACTCATTATTAGATATACTCTGAACACAACTAACTAAAGTCGGTAGCAAAATCATCCCTCCTCTACTTTGTGCCACACACAATCCCATAAAGCATTACTGGCCGAACACAATGGTGACGCTGTAGTGGAAGTAGAAAGTGGAAATTGGCTGAACTTTGCGCTTCACCATACAATTCATACTACAGCAACAGCTTCGCATTGTGTTCGCGCTTTATGGTTACCAGTTACCCATCATTCAATGCGCGTATGGGTAGAAAGAGCATTAAAGAGTAAGCGATAGCGATGGATTTGTGGCGAAAAGAAGAGCATAATATCTACAGAAACAACCCTCTCCCAACAGACTAACGATCAATGACAATGGCTTACCAAAAAATAGTGACCAAATAATAAGAGCGGAAATTGGAATAATGCGAATTATGGAATCAAGGAATTGTATGTTTTGTATAAAAATTAGCCTAATCTCTAATCCAGGAAGTAGACTATCTATTCCCGAAAGTTTCATTCAAGTTTGTTAAACCGTTAAGGTGTTATTGAGCAACAAACATCCAAACATCCAAACATCCAAACTTTCACATTTATATATTAGTAGGAAGGATAGGATAGGATAGGATAGGATAGGATAGGATAGGATAGGATAGGAAGGATAGGATAGGATAGGATAGGATAGGATAGGATAGGATAGGATGGGATAGAGCCCATCTGTTCCAGTAAAGATTTCATTATCAATGACGAAACCCCTTTGATTGTTAATTACAAAACTTGATCTTCCTAATTTTGTTGAATTTGACTGTAAATCAAAGTATGGCCCATAGACCTTGTCACGATTTGAATTTGACGGTGATGGTGGGTTGAATGGTGTATTTTGATCAAAATTATTGGTGTCGAAATTTGCGGGCGTTCTAATTGAAATATCTTTGTCCGATGGTTGAATGGTTGAGTCTGGAGATGAAAAGTCAAAGCTCTTCTTTGGAGTATGTTTTTCTTCAGGTGAACTTTCAAATTGTAATCGACGTCGTTGATGCTTTATTTTGTTAGTTAATATTTCGGTGTCAGCAGCAGCAGCAGTGGTATTTCGAATATTAGCACTTTGGACATTTTTCACGATTTCTTTTAAGGATTCAACTATTGGTTTAAAAGTATTTTCATATTGCGTTTTCTTCATAATTTTTCCAGTTTTGAGAAACATATATTTTCTCTTTAAAGCATTTTTAGTTTTTACGAGTTCTTTGAGGAAATTTTCATTAACATCCATCTTTGAGAAGCCGATTCAAACAGGTCGGTTTCAAACAGGGCGGTTCCAAACAGGGCGGTTCTAAACAGGGCGGTTGCAGATAGCGGTTATCGGGTAGCAGTTAGCGGATAGATCTTCAAACAAGTGTGTGTTCACATCGGAAGCTACTGAATGACTGAACAGCTTTATATAGAAACTCTTTCTATAAATGATTTATTATACCGCCCTTTATGTATACCACAATCTTTATTAATAGCCAAAAATCCGAATGCATCTTTCCAACATTTTGTGCATAGTTCTTTGAACTGATTGAATATCATATCGGAATTTATATGATCATTATAAATATGCCTCAGATTAAGTTCGTCTTGCTTGAAAATAATTATGTAGTTTCCCAGTTGCGAAAATGGTAGGGCCTTACCTAAGTAATGGGTTCTGCAGTACTGAACATAGAATGAAGCTTCATTACAATCAATAAAGCCTCTACATTCTTAGTGAAGTTCTTTCGTAAGGCATTCTTTTTTCGTTACTAAGTAATGACACTGCATTACCCAGTCGATGAAAGGTAATGGAGAACACATTTGCTTGCCTCGCCTTGTCACTGCCTTCCGTCAGGCATTCTTATTTCTTTATTAAGTAATGCCACTGCATTACCAAGTGGATGAAAGGTAATGAGAAGAGAATCTATTGCTTTGAATGAATTTTAAGAATTCTAGGAAGACATATTTCTAACTGGAATCGTTGCGTCGCTGTTCATGGAGTTTTATTTATTTCATCATTCGATCGAAATATATATTATCATTCCGGCTGCGATTTTCGAAGTGATAGTTAAGTTTTTGCGATTTTTTGAGTAAATTTGTGATTTGAAGTGAATAAAAAGTGACTCAAAATTGTAATAATTATATATTTATATTTATATAATTCAATTTAAATTTTTGTTAGCAAAATAATGGAAGACCAAACAAATTGGAAGAGAAAATTTAATACTGACGAAAACTCGCTGCAGCGCCAGGAAAAGTGCAGCGACAAAATGCAACCTTGGGCTGGAACTGTAAGCTTAACTTATTAAATTCTGATATTTTAATTGAATTTTTGTTCAACTGGGTGATTTTGAAAATATTAAAGAATTACTTATGGACATGACTGCTGAATTTAGCGCACTGCACAAGAAAATGGACGAAATGAAAAGTAAATACAAATGTTTAATATATTATATAAATACGTATACGAATGTATATTCATATATATTCATAATTTAAAAAGTTTACATTTTTCAGAAATTATTGAAAGGCAAAATGAGATAATTATGGAAACGTTGGCCGAAAATTTCGTTCTGCTCCGGAGATTGGAGAGAGTCGAAAACAGCAGACTCTATTCGTCAAGTGTTTATCCTATAGCGACAATAGAAGAACTGAAGGCCTTAAATATCTCAATAAATGAAGAGACATTTGAAACCCATGTAAAAAATAACTTTATTTTCTTTATCCGTAAAGCTTTTACAAACTCAAAAAACCGATGCTTTAAAAATATTTGTTTGCAAAAAAAAAAGAAAAATAATAAAAAAAAAAATAATTAAGAAACCCTATGTGTATGTACCCTACTATTTTCCAGCGCGTTATTTTAAGTGGGATGTATTTCGTGAAAGTCCCCCTTTCAGAGTAATCGAGCATGGAAGCTATGAACAGTCTACCTACTCGGTAATGCAGGACATGGAAATCATAACTATGGTTGTTGCGAACAACTCTGACGCATAGTGTAAACGAAAATGCGACACTTAACGAACGCAGTCTCGTAGTAGAGTAGCTGCCCGCCTGAGCTGACTGCCTTGTCAGTTTTGCCAACTGCGCCGCCATTGAAATTTTCCATTTGAGTTCGATTAAGCACATGCGTGCAGGTTTCCTAAAAAGTAATTTTGAATTCGATTAAGCACATGCGTGCAACTTTCCTTTAAAGTAATCTAGATTTGATGTGGCACATGCGTGCACGCTTTTGCCTTTTACAAAGTAAGTTAATTTGTACCTTCTGAAGTAATTTAAATAAAACTAAATTTCCAGATTCTCAAGAGACTTATTGTAAGTAAAAACCATGGAATAAATATTTAAGTATGTACTAACTTATTATTTAATAAATAGGGTTTATAACTTCCACTTATTAAACTAACGGCGTTTTCTTTCTGTGGGGTTATACCAGCTTTTGCTGCGGCCAAATTGCCGCAACAATTTTATAAACCAATAAAACACTATTGGCGTTGGTTTTTCTGCGGCTAGTTACTTGTGTGTGTGCCAATTGTGCTGAGATGCCGCCGAAGAAGAAAATTCCACTACCATCGGCCTTTGTCCAAACGGGAAAAGTGCGTAATACACCGGACACCTCAGAAGAATACAACTGTCGCTCCTGCGAAGAACCAGACTCAACGGGAAACATGGTTCAGTGCGATGAATGCCTTGGTTGGCACCACTACGTGTGCACGAACGTAGACAGCTTTATCCGAGAAGAAAGTTGGGTATGCCAACTGTGTGCAGGTAAGCAATATTCATTATCCCCTCGTTTTTCAAAAGCCACATCCGCGTCTTCGGCCAAATTTGCCGGAGATGTAGCAAAATCAAATAAAATTGCATGCATAGCCACTGGTGCAATTGCATCAGAAAATAAAGTTCTAAGCCAAACGACGAATAACAAGCACCCTGACCCAAAGCCGTCTACTTCTTCTGCAATCGCGTCCGCTGTTCATATCGACGAATGCAGCCACGAAAGCAATTATTCAGTCGACAATAATAAAACTGGAAGAGGAGATAATTCCGCTGTTCCTGTTATCAGACCGGGCGTGTCAAATGTTCCCATCGACGTTGTACAAATTGAATTTGAGAAAGCGGTGAACTCAATCACAAAGTGTACGCCAAATGTACCCTCTTCGGATGTAACGATTCGCGTTAGCCAATCTGAGCTGAATTCTGTCACTTGTGATCCTGTTGCTTCATCATCGAGTGTTCCAGTCGTCGCAAATAATTCGTCTGTGGCCACCCACATAGGTGGGGTCAATGAATTTGCATTGAAGACCAATAGGCAAAGGCGAACTTCAACAACCTCCTGTCATTCTCGATCGTCGAAAGCTTCCTCCTCAAGAATTGTGCAACTGGAGTTACAGAGACTTGAAGAAGAAAGGGTTTTAGCGGAGAGACGTGAAAATGATTATTTATCGAAGAAGTATGAGATTCTTTCTCGATTTCAAGATTCGGAAACTGAATCTGAAGGAGTAGAAGAGGATGCGACCGCATCTAAACTGAAGGTCAGCGGGTGGCTTGGAACAGCACCCACGTGGAATTGTCTGCAATCAACGGAAGTGGTAACTGCGGGCACGTCGGGCTTGCGGCATGACACTTCGATAAAACATCATGAACATAAAGCAATGTTTAAGGCCGCTACTAGGTTGAACACAATGCAGCCGCGTTACCAGCCTGAGACGTCGAAGATTAATATGCCGTCTTCGTCAAAGGACTTGCCAATAAAGCCGACACCTCAATACCCACAGCAGCACTTCCAGCCTACAGCTTTACAAAGATTGCCGACGGCTCGCCCCGGCGCTAACGTACCGTATGTTCACGTTTGCAATGTATCGAGACCTGATGTTCCTGAGCGTGTAATGCCACAGCCACAACCAGCTGACCCGTTCAGAACCACCTTGCCTTCTTCGAACGTTCCGCCCCCGCAGCCTTTGTATGAGAATCAACATCAGCTACGCCAGTCTTCGAACTCACAAGCGCCACCTCACCTTAATTTAAATGGACATGCTTCACATGCTTTGAATAGAAACCAGATCGCGGCACGTCACTTAATGTCTTGTGATTTACATTCATTTGGTGGAAACCCTGATGAATGGCCGCTTTTTATTTCCGATTTTAACCGGAGCACCGAACTTTGTGCCTTCAACGATGAGGAAAATCTGGTCAGATTAAACAGAGCTCTTAAGGGAGACGCATTAAACGCGGTGAGGAGTTTGCTGATACAACCCAATTGTGTACAGCAGGTGATTGCGACACTTAAGATGTTGTACGGAAGGCCAGAGCTGATTATATATGCTCAGCTCCGGAAGATTCGCGCCATACCACCCCCAAAGGCGGAAAAGCTCGAAACGATAGTGAGTTTCGCGCTGGCGGTACAGAATCTTTGCGCTACTGTTGAAGCATCGGGATTGGTAGAGCACTTAAATAACAAACAAACATTACCAAATCAAGCATGTACACTTGCAATATTTAGTAAGTGGGTGTACCAAATCGCTGAAGCTGCCAGTGGGGTCCTTCTTCCATCTATCGCTATCATTCGGAGAAGGTAAGCCAGTTTGAGGTACAAAGGAAAAGGGCTTTGTAAATGCCCACTACAAAGAGATGGAACAATCGACTAAACTTCCGCCGAGTAAGCTCAAGTGCTGTATATGCAGTGGCAATTGTGTTTCTGTCGCGGATTGCCAGCGTTTTCAAAAACTGAGCCGAAGGGAAAGATGGTTAGAGGTAAGGAAAAATCAACTGTGTCGGCGATGTCTCGTGAAGCACGCTAATTATAAGTGCAACTCGACAGCCGTTTGTGGAAAAAACAAATGTGTACTTAAACACCATCGGTTGCTGCATAACGACACCTCTACTGTAACACCTCGTCATGATGTTGGGACTGCGGAAAGGCCGGTACAGAATAACCCAAGCGACAACACAGAGCTACCAAAAGACACGGGAACTGTTGGCCTGCATGCACAAAACAACTTAAGTGCTCGGTCTCACAGTGTCTGCTCAACTTTATTTCGCGTAGTTCCAGTGGTCCTATATGGTAAGGGGATTCAGCTAAATGCGCTAGCATTCCCGGACGACGGATCGTCTCTTACGTTGATGGACGAGGAGTTGGCGAGTGAGCTGAAAATCAACGGCGCTCCGCAACCATTGTGCTTACGATGGACTGGAAACACACACAGATACGAAAATAACTCCGAAATATTCAATCTGCAAATATCTGGTGTGGGACCGAATGCGAAAAGGTACATGCTCTCAGATGTACACACAGTTGAAAGGCTTCAGCTACCTCCTCAATCACTCAACTCCAATGAGATGCAAGCAAGGTACAATCACCTAAGGAGAGTTCCACTTCAAGCATATAGCAAGGCCGCACCACAATTGTTAATAGGGTTCAACAATGCAAAGCTGGGACTGCCGTTAAAGTCCAAAGAAGGAGGTCTACAAGAGCCAGTAGCGACTATAACTCGTTTAGGATGGGTCGTGCATGGGACCAGCTCCCGTGAGCCCGAAGAAAGTAGACCATCATGCGAAGAATACAGTTTCCATATTTGCGATTGTAGTGACGGGGACCTGCAACAATTGGTAAAGGACTTCATGCGGGCAGATAATTTCGGAGCTTTGAATTCTACGATGCTAATGTCAACCGAAGACTCTCGTGCGCTGAACTTATTAAGCTGCGCTGCTCTGGAAGTTCGACGATGTTCAGCTGCCAAATAGCTCTCATATGGCTAAGAGACGATGGGAGTGTTTGCAAAGACGAATGCGACGGGAGCCAGAGCTAGCAATAGCATTGAACAACAAAATAAAGGAGTACGTTTCGAAGGGCTACGCTCGGAAACTTTCGGCCAAAGAAGTGGATGAAGGGCGTCACCAGTCATGGTATCTCCCAGTGTTTCCGGTTCACAACCCCAACAAGCCCGGGAAACTCAGAATAGTTTGGGATGCAGCAGCCGCACTCCAGGGAGTTTCACTTAACACTGTTTTACTAAAAGGTCCCGACCAGCTTGCATCATTAACCTCTGTTATTTTCAAGTTTCGCGAAAACAAAGTAGCTATCTGCGGGGATATTATGGAAATGTTCCACCAAGTTTCCGTAAGGGAGGAGGACCGAAATTTCCAGAGATTTCTGTGGAGTTACGATAGCGACCACAGTCCAGAGACCTACATAATGACAGTTATGACTTTCGGGGCCACATGTTCTCCCTGCACTGCCCAGTTCGTGAAGAACAAGAATGCGGACGAATTTGCGAAGGAATTTCCGAGGGCAGCTCGGTCGTTTAAGGAAAATCATTATGTAGACGACTTAATGGACAGCGTTCCCACAGAAGAAGAGGCGATCAAGTTGGCGAAAGAAATTCGATACATACATCAGCAAGGTGGCTTCCATATTAGAAATTGGATTTCAAATTCACCCGTGGTCCTTAAAGCGCTTAAAACAGCACCAACGGACATAATGGACTTAAACGTTGATGTAGAGTTGGGGACGGAAAAGGTACTCGGGATGTGGTGGTGCACCTCTTCAGATTGCTTTACCTACAAACTTACCGTAAATTCAAGCCGTGCAGCTTTCCTTTTTGGTGCTCGACGCCCTACCAAGCGTGAAGTCTTGCGAACTCTGATGACAATTTTCGATCCATTGGGTTTGCTGGCGCATTTTCTCATGTACATCAAAATTCTTCTGCAAGAGATCTGGCGGTCGAAGATCGAGTGGGATGCGGAAATTGAGGACGCCGAAAATGAAAAATGGCAGAGATGGATCCGTTACTTACCAGAGGTGGAGACTTTGAAGATTCCAAGATGCTACGTAAAAACTACTTGGGCAGCCGAAACGCAATTGCACATCTTTGTTGACGCCAGTGAGAACGGGTTTGCAGCGGTGGCGTACGTAAGAAATAGCAGTGGGAACCACGTGGAGTGTGCCTTAATTGGAGCGAAAACGAGAGTGGCCCCACTCAAGTCCTTGTCTATTCCGCGACTCGAACTACAAGCAGCAGTCCTAGGTAACATGCGGTTCGCGCAGAAATTCCTATGGTCGGATTCAAAAAATGTTTTAAGCTGGCTTCGGTCAGACCACAGAAGGTATAAACAGTTCGAAGCCTTTCGCGTCAGCGAGATACTAGACTTAACAGACGTATCAGAGTGGATGGCTCCCGGGTAAAGTGAACGTTGCTGACGAGGCCACAAAATGGCAAAGGCTTCCAGTTTTCAGTGTATCAAGTCGCTGTTTTACGGGTCCAGATTTCCTTAAATCTTCTTCGGAAAGTTGGCCACAAGAAACGGTAGCCGAAAAAACTACGGCGAAAGAGCTCAAGACCCAATTTATCAATATGCACGTAGCTACCCAAGAAAGTGTTCTTCGGTTTAACGAGACTTCAAATTGGAACCTTCTGCTGAGAAGCACAGCCTACATTCTGGCGTGGAGATCAAGGCATATCATGAGAAAGCAGAAAATACTCTACAAGGCGGGTGGACCTTTGACGCAAGAAGAGCTTCAGCAAGCAGAAAATGCACTATGGCGAGCAGTACAGAACAGCGAATACCGAGAAGAAATTGCGGACCTTGAAGCAAGCCGTGTGGTGCAAAAGAATAGCCCCCTCTTCAAACTGTGTCCTTTTTTGGATAAAAACAAAATAATTCGAGCTGACGGAAGGATTCGTTTAGCCCAAGAAATAAGGGACGACACCATACAGCCCATAATACTTCCAAGATTACATCCCATTACCAGCCTCGTCATTATGAATCTTCATCGCCGCTACAAACATCGCAATCACGAAACCGTGATCAACGAGTTGCGTCAAAAGTTCCACATCGGACGTTTGAGAGCTGCCCTTAAAGCCGTTAGAAAGCACTGCCAGGAATGCAAAAATGTTAAAGCTCGACCGCTCCCGCCGATCATGGCTCAGCTACCTTCAGCGCGACTATCTTCATTTTGCAGACCCTTTTGGCAGAAACCTTCACTTCGGCGACAACTAAGTGGAAGTTCATCCCACCGGGCTCGCCACACATGGGCGGCACTTGGGAAAGGATGGTGCGCTCTATAAAGACCGTTCTCTACGCTACGATGCCTACTCATACTCCGTCCGACGAGCTCCTGAGGAGCATGCTGATTGAGGCGGAAAACGTTGTAAATTCGCGGCCGCTAACATACATTCCGATAGATACTGAGAATCATGAGGCGCTCACTCCCAATCATTTTATTTTGGGGTCATCCAGCGGATCGAAGCCGTTCACCGTATTTAACGACGATGTCAGGGTGCTTAGGAAAAATTGGCTAACATCGCAGCAATATGCGGATGGCTTTTGGAGGCGATGGGTGAAAGAATATTTACCTACATTGACAAAGCGCACGAAATGGTTTACGCCCGCGCAACCGGTCAAAATTGGAGATATTGTCCCTATTGTGGACCCCAACGAACCAAGGAACTCCTGGCCAAAAGGAAGGGTAATTCGTACGAACCAGTCAAAGGATGGCCAAATACGGAGTGCTTTCGTACAAACTCAGCGTGGGATATATGAGAGGCCTGTCGTAAAGTTGGCGGTACCCGACGTAGGAGTCCCGGAAGAGCCAGATCCGTGCGTACAACTACTAAGGGGGAGTGTTGCGAACAACTCTGACGCATAGTGTAAACGAAAATGCGACACTTAACGAACGCAGTCGCGTAGTAGAGTAGCTGCCCGCCTGAGCTGACTGCCTTGTCAGTTTTGCCAACTGCGCCGCCATTGAAATTTTCCATTTGAGTTCGATTAAGCACATGCGTGCAGGTTTCCTAAAAAGTAATTTTGAATTCGATTAAGCACATGCGTGCAACTTTCCTTTAAAGTAATCTAGATTTGATGTGGCACATGCGTGCACGCTTTTTCCTTTTACAAAGTAAATTAATTTGTACCTTCTGAAGTAATTTAAATAAAACTAAATTTCCAGATTTTCAAGAGACTTATTGTAAGTAAAAACCATGGAATAAATATTTAAGTATGTACTAACTTATTATTTAATAAATAGGGTTTATAACTTCCACTTATTAAACTAACGGCGTTTTCTTTCTGTGGGGTTATACCAGCTCTTGCTGTGGCCAAATTGCCGCAACAATGGTAGTTACTCGGTAATGCAGATAATGCGTGCTATCCACGTGTGAGAATCGAGTTGAGAAGTAGTTGTCATTACCGAGAAGTACTTCTAGAATCGATAATAGAATGGGTTCTTTCGCGACTGGGTTGCGTTGTCTCGAATCAATTGTTTTGGTATGTGTGTGCGTCGTCCCATACAAAAATATTCTCGAATGTTGTTTTGTTTATCACAAGCCACATCATCAAATATAAACACTGAGTTTTGTTTTGCTTCGGAAGGTGCAATAATTTCACAATTATTTGAAAATTCATTGTATTCCATTCCACGAATTGATTTCACAACTTTGCGTAAATATGTACATATATTTCGGTTGATGCAGAGATTTCGAGTATACGTAAAAATTTTCAAATTTTAATCCATTTGGATCGAGAAGAATGCTCAACATGACATTTGTTTTTCCGCAATTTGATGGACCCACAATTAATCCTCGAATACTATTTGGAAATAATGCTCCATGTTTTCGTTTTTCTTTAATTTTAGTATCAAAGTTCCTGACTTTAATAATGTCTAGTTGTTTTATGAACCTCATTCTACGACTGAATGAAGCTAATCTATATAAAAGATTATCTTTTATAGGTAATCATTTCATAATTGCACAGCAGCCGTAAAAGGAATTTTTTTTTTTTTTTTCCGAGGGTAGGTGAAAATCTTCAATAGACACTATGAGAATAGCAAGCGCGTGCTCATAGTAGTGTCAGATTCTTACTGACCAAAAACACCACCCTTCGATATAAATTTGTTAGATACTGCAACTAAGTTAAACTACTTATCAAGCAATTTTTCTATCACGAAATATAAACGTTTGGCAGGTTACTTTCCAATGAAAGATCCTGCATATTCCGCAATTTAGATGCGGTTAATCCTTATCTCGCCAAGTCGAAAGGTTTTGTCATTTGTAGTCGGCGCAATAAATTGCTCTCATCCAAAATAAGTAGGACTGTATTGTTAACATCTCCGATTAGTCGGTTTCTATGTTTTCGCGCGAAGCCTTTAGTTTCAGCTTCGATTGTCGGAATTCCGAGATCCCTGTGGATATCGTCGTTTCTAGCATACCACGGTGCTTGGACAATTTCTCTAAGCACTTTATTTTGAAAGGTCTGTAAAATATTGGCATTGGTTTTCTTGGTACAACCCCAAAGTTGTACACCGTAGGTCCATACCGGCTTTAGCACTTGCTTGTATAAAAGCAGTTTGTTCTCGGTGCTGAGGTGGGAATGTTTCCCGATCAACCAGTACATTTCTCTATATTTGATTTCTAATTCTTTACGTTTCATTTTCACATGCGAATTCCACTTCAGCTTTGCGTCGAGTGTCATTCCCAGGTATTTGGCTTCATTTGAAAAGGGTATTCGGGCCAAATTTATAAAAATTGGCAAGTCATTAACTTTTCTATAAGTGAAATTCACGTGAACAGATTTAGTTCCGTTAAGGGCGATCCGCCAGTCCCTCGTCCATTCATTTACTTTATTTAATGCGCTTTGCAGTTTGGCAGTGGTTTCCTCGATTGTTTTACCTACTGCTAGGATAGCGGTGTCGTCGGCAAACGTAGCAAGGACAGTGCCATCTTCTTTCGGTATATCACGAGTATATAACAGATAAAGAAGCGGCCCCAGAACGCTTCCTTGCGGTACGCCGGCCGAAATTTCTTTGAGCTCTGAGTATTCGTTTCCATTTCTAACACGGAAGAGTCTATTCCCGAGATATGAATTCAGAATCTCGTATAGGTATACGGGGAGTACTTGTCGTAATTTGCATTTCAAGCCATCGTGCCACACCTTATCAAAGGCTTGCGAGACGTCAAGAAATACGGTTGAGCATATCTTTTTTTCTTCTAGTGCTTTTTTGATTACGTTAGTAATTCTATGCACCTGGTCAATAGTCGAATGCTTACTTCTGAACCCAAACTGGTGGTCAGGGATGAGATTATTTTCTTCTATAACCGGTTGAAAACGCCTTAGTAATATCCTCTCGAAAATTTTGGATACGACTGGAAGAAGCGAGATTGGTCTGTATGATTTTACTTCATATGACGGTTTTCCTGGTTTTAAAAAGGAAAGTGCTATAAAAATGATAGACTATCGAGTATATCCGGTCAGTCGAAAACATTCATCCAAAGGATACGGACTAGTAACTTCATAAATCAATAAATTACCATTCGAATTACATATCCCCTCATATAATTTCTGTGGTCCTGGGACTAAATTAAAAGAACGTCTTGCTAGAGGAGATCGTGGAATCAATCAGTTGGATGAGGCCTGTCGTGAACACGATATTGCATATGCTTATTACAAGAACTTGTCTGATCGACATATTGCTGATAAAATTCTGAGTGAAAGGCCTGGCAGAGAGTAAAAGCAAAAGATTCATCTTTATCTGAAAGAGTAAATAGTCTACTGGTCACAAATATGATGAAAGCTAAAACTAAGCTTGGCATGGGTATTCATAAAAATGCACTAATACTACCAACGTTAGAAGACGAAAACACTCCTCGAAGAGCAAGAAAATTAATTTATTCAAAAAGGCAGCAAAGGAGGCAAAAAATGCTCTTAAAGAACCAAGAAGTGACGATCAAAATGAAAATGCAATAGCCGCCTTAAAGGCCGCTAAAATGGTTTTAAGAAATAGATAACGGAAGAATATCTCAACTCCCCCAGTGATTCCACTACCAAAAACTGATGGTTTCTTACCATTGTTACCCATCTTTGCTGGACTATCGGCACTTGGATCTCTATCTGAAGGAGCTGCTGCAATTGCAAAAGCAGTAAAAGATACAAAGGTTGCTGGGGAACAATTGGAAGAAAATAAACGACACAACCAAGCTATGGAAGCGGCGAAAATCCCAAAAGGCAAGGGGCTCTATCTACAGCCATACAGAAATGGATTTGGACTTTTTCTCAAACCCCAAGATTCAAAAAACTACTAAAATTGCTACCTGATCGCGCGCTCACCAATATCGATTTAGCAGATTTTGGAAAAACCAATATACCAAATTTCCGAGGTGTTTTCATGAGATACACATTACCAGAAAAGCCATTTAGCAAAGAATGTGGGATAATTAGTTTGGACAACGACAACGGAACGGGTACACATTGGGTAGCATATACATATTAAGAACCAGAAAAATGTCAAGTATTATGATTTAGAAGTTGTCAAATATTTGGCTTAAAATATTATTTATAATTACAACAACTATCAAAGTTTCAATACATATATACATATGTGGAAATTTGTGTTTGCAATTTTTATTAAATCAAATAAATACGTAAGCAATTCAAAAGTATGTTTCATTTCTATTCCAACAGTAATGCCGTTAACACTTTTTTTTTTTTTTTTTTTTTTTTTTTAATATCCGGATCCCGCCCCAAGGCTGATACTGCGACCTAAAAGATCTATTGTATCATGGGATACTAGTTAGACCAGAAGGCAAATCACCTTTCTAATAAAGGCGAGTAAGTCCTTGGTTGACGCATTTTTTAATTCGTAAGGTCTAAGCAGTTCTTTATGTAGGGTACCGATCTGACCCCGAAAAGTGCCGGGCAATCACAAAGGATGTGTTCGGCTGTTTCGACCTCTTCCAAACAGAGTCGGCAATCGGTCTCGCTAGACAGGCCTAACTTATTCAGATGGTATCGTAATTGACAGTGACCGGAAAGGAAATTCGTTAGATACCTAATATCCTTCTTATTACGGCTTAGAAATTCCCTGTGATGGGTATAAGGCTTAATCAATAGTTTGGCTTGCCTAAGCCTTGGGACGTTTCTCCAATGATAGAGTCGGAGATTGGGTTCCCAATTGTTAGCTAAGGCTGAGATTGTTGCCCAGTTTATGCCATAAAAGGGTTCTGGACCTGAGAACTTAGCAGTACAGCCTGAACGGGCCAGCTCATCCGCAATCTCATTTCCTTCAATGCCTCTGTGACCAGGCACCCACCAAAGTTTGACCATATTGTGGGTAGCGAGGGATTGGAGAGCATTGAAGCAGCACTCTACCAGTTTTGAGTCCACAGAATAGGAGCGCAAAGCTTTGAGTGCGGCTTGGCTGTCTGAAAAGACATTTATGTTAGCTCCCTTGATACCTCTTTGTAGGTTAATCAAGGCGCAGATCTCAATGGCGTGGACCTCAGCTTGAAACACGCTGGGGAATGATCCAAGAGGGACGGAGATTCTAGTGTTGGGCCCGAAAACCCCAGCGCCATACCAGAGGCCATTTTCGATCCATCAGTGTACCATATTAGACTTTTTGGGTCTGGGATGGGTCCTCCGTTTGACCACGTGGTACTTTCCCCAATATGAACTTCTAATTTTCTGCCAAAGCAGTATTCACTTATCATAAAGTCAGCGACAGTGCAAAGCATGTCCTGCTCGGGAATGTTATTGATAATATTTAGGTGACCCGTAAAGTTACCTGGTTTGTACTTACGAATAAGTTGGAGTTTAATAGCGCTTCTAGCGGCTGACTTCCTAATGAAGATCTGTAATGGCGATATGCCAATTATAGCTTCTAGAGCTGCTGAAGGGCAGGTGCACATGGCACCGGTTATACCAAGACACGCCATGCGTTGAAGGTTATCAAGCTTCTTGACTGTAGTCTTTTCGAGAACCTTAGGCCACCAAACTAAGGCTCCGTACGAGATTATGGGTCTGACCATCGTGGTATACAACCAGTGTATAATTTTTGGATTTAGACCCCAAGCTCTACCATACAGTCGACGACTTGCCCATAAGGCCCTAGTTACACGGTTTACTATAGAGTTGAGGTGAGAATTCCAAGTGGGGCGCTTAGCTAAGATGACTCCTAGGTATTTGACCTCATTGGAATACTCAAGTGTGGTGCCTTTCAGGATGATTGGACCCAAGTTAATGATTCTTCTCTTCGTGAAGGGCACTAGAACGGTTTTATAGGGGTTGACTGAGAGCCTTTCCCTGTTGCACCATTCTGAAATGATTTGTAGTGAACTCTGCATCACACTCGTGATGGTAGAGTCGAATTTACCGCTCACTATGATCGTAAGGTCATCAGCGTAGCCGATGACTTCATAGCCCGAGTTGCGTAGTTCAGCGAGCAAATCGTCGATAACGAGGGACATAGCAAAGGAGAAAGGATGCTCCCTTGTGGGCAGCCTTTGATTGCCGTTACTGCCACCGATATGTCTCCCGAAGTCGATTTTATAATACGACTTTCCAGCATGGTCCTAATCCAGCTGTTGGTCGGTTCTTCGATTCCTCTTTGGCGAATGGCTCTAGAGATTGAGTCATAGCCAGTGTTGTCGAAGGCGCCTTCAATGTCAAGAAAAGCACAGAGAGCGATGTCTTTGGAGCGGTGAGCCCCCTCTATCTTATTGACAAGATGGTGAAGAGCATCCTCTGTTGATCTTCCTTTTCTGTACGCATATTGACTTGACTGTAGAGGAGAAGACCTATCTAACGTACCTCTAATGTGAATATCCAGTAGTCTTTCCATGGCCTTTAAAAGGAAGGAGGTCAGACTGATAGGACGGTAGGATTTAGGCAGCTCGCTTGGCTTATTTCCTGACTTAGGAATAAAGACTACATTAACCTCCCTCCAAGAGGGCGGGATGTAGCACCAATTGTAGCTGGCTCTAAATAAAGCGACAAGTGCAGGTAGTATAAGATCCAGCCCTTTTTGAAGAAGTGCTGGAAATATACCATCTCCACCTGGAGCCTTATAAGGTTTAAATGAGCCTATCGCCCATTTAACTTTATCTGGGCTAAATAACCTGCCAGAGAAACTGTTTGTTCTACTCTCGACAGCGACCCTGTGATCTGTGAGGGTAGAATTTGTGGTTAAACTATTTATAGACGAACCGGGGAAGTGGACCTGAAGCAAGGTTTCAAGAGATTCTGTACGGTTCGTTGTGAAGGTACCATCAGCTTTCTTAAGTAAACCTACACAATTTGTATGATCCTTAGCAAGAGCTTTATGAAGTCGTGCTGCTACCGGCATGTCAGTAATGTTTTTGCAGTGTCTTCTCCATGAATCTCGCTTAGATCTTCTGATTTCTTTATTATAAAGAGTGAGAGTGAACCTGTATTCTTCCCACCTTTTTGTTCGTTTAGCACGATTGAAAAGTTTTCTGACTATCCTTTGAAGCAAATTAAGCTGGTCATTCCACCAGGGAACCATGCGATTGTTCGTATTGGTTTTAGTGACATAACTGTAATGAAAGGAGGTTATTAACACATCTTTTAGTTGGTATGCAGCTTCGTCAATGTCTCTTAAAGAACCAATAGACGCAACTAGCATTTCTGAGTTTATGATAAGGTTTTCACGATATCTGTCCCAGTTGGTTAATTTAGGAATAAATCTGGCAGGTGCCTGAGTAATTTGACCAGGTATATCGAATCTGATGTGTTGATGGTCCGACAGAGAGGCCGCATCAGACACATGCCAGTTTATAACAAAGTTAGCAATAAAAGGACTCGCGAGGGTGAGGTCTAATACCTCTTTACAAATCGCGTTGATGAAGGTGGGTTTTGATCCCTTATTTAATATATCAATATGATTACTCACTAGATACTCCACAAGGGACTCACCTCGTTTGTTTATGTCACTACTCCCCCAAACGGTGTGATGCGCATTGGCATCGACGCCGATGATGAAGTGGTGATTGTTTTTCCGGCAGAAGTCGATCAAACTTCGGACCTCGACAGGTGGTATTTGGTCCGAGTCTCCGGGGAAGTATGCCGATGCAAACACGATGTTGTGTGTTCCCCTGACCGTCGGGATCTCAACGATAATAGCCGCTAAGTCCTTGCTGATAAATTCTGGAATGGGAAGAAAGTTAGTAAGGCTGTTAACTAAGCAAGCTGCCCTAGGCACTTGCTCCCCAAGCTTATAAATCAACTTACAGGCATTATGCTTAAGACCTCTTATATGTCCGCCAATAGCCCAGGGTTCTTGAATTAAACCCAGGGCTATTTTCTCCTCGGCGAACCGCTTGCTAATGGTTGCGGACGCACCCCTCGCGTGATGCAGGTTCGCCTGTAGCACCTTAAGGGTGCTCATTGTGGCTGCTGTTGGTTGGCCTGTCGGAGGAGTTGGGCTTTTTTAGGGCCTTTCCCTTTCCGACAAGCGGCTAAGCTAGGACGATCCCTAGACCTGCCCTTTGCTGTAGCCGATGCCTTCGGTACAACCCTGGGGCTAGCATGCCCGGCGGCTCTGCTCGTCGAAGGGCGGTCGCGGGGTGCAGCAAGCTGCGGGTTTATTGGCTTCGCCACGACCCTGGGACTAGCATGCCCGGCAGCGCTGCTTGTTGAAGGGGGATCGTGGGGTGCAGCAAGCTGCGTGTTGTTGGCCACCATAGGTGGAGGAGGTTTTCCGCTGCCAGTCCCTGTTGAAATCTTGTCGGTGTTCTTAAGGATCAACCTGACGTGGCTAAAGCGGTAGGCTATTTTGCCTTTAATTCCGAGGAGCCTATTATAAGACGCATCATCGATAGAGAGGACAAGGTGAAGGAGTGTGCCCTTTTGGATGCGGTGCACGACCTTCCAGGATTTGGAAGGCAGATCCTTGTTTTGTGCACGGATAGTAGCAAGGATCATCTCGTCAGACAGCTCAAGGCCCTGTGGAAAGAACCCTCGGACGACATGTGGTTTCGGGAAGGATAATTCTTCCACAAGCATCACGTCCAGACCACATTTAGCCTTGATGCTGCTGAAACTGTTGCGCATCCACTCGGCAGTGACACTGTCCGAGCAGATGAAAAGCAACCATCCCGATTTGCGGAGAGAGCTGGCGAACTGGGGCTTGACTTCGCCATCGCACAGCTCTATCGAGATGTCGATGACCGCCTCCTCGAACAGAGCCATTTGTTCTTGGGAGAGGGGACGGTTGGCCAGGTCGGTAGGAACGACCCCGATTCGGACGCAACTAGTAATCTGGCTGAAACTAGGTTTTTCTGGGTTGGGGACGATCTTTGCCTTCTTGGCGGAATTCGCAGTTGGGGGGTGGTCCTCTGACCTTACCCTCTTTGCTTCTGGCTGTCTAGGGGGGGCTACCTTAGCCAACTCTAGAGCTCGGTCTCTAGTTTCCCCGTTCTTAAGAGCTTTCTTGAAGCGTCTTCCTTCAGCTGCGCTGAGTTTGACAAAGCCACTTTCGGAGATGTTCATATCGCCAATTTTAACACCAATGGCGGTGCAACCGGATTTCTCCGAGACGACACTACAGGTGTTGAATTGCGAAAGGGCAATGTCGGAGTCAGAGGCGGAGGACATGGCGTCAACTTCTACGCTTCTCGCTCTTATGGAGGTTACAGAAGGGGTCCATATGACATCGCTTTCCATACCTGCAGAGGGGTTTGTCTGCTCAATCGCAGTCAATTGGGTGGGTTCCACTGTGTGCACACAAGCAGCTTGAGTGGTGGTGGTTGGTACGACCGGTTGCTTGCTAGCTACACCAGAAGGTGATGCTTTTATAGATGCATCTGTCTGTGAAATATTATTATTTAAAGGATCAATTATTCCCACGAAAGGAGGGAAAGGAGGTCGCCCACGGCAGAGCCCGGTATGCCGTGGGAAGACTGAACTGAAACCAGAGGACGCCAGGTATCCAAAGTTCGCAGACTCGAGACTAAGCTCCCTCTTAGCCATGCATCCTTTAGCGTATGCTGTTCCACCGTGGATTAGGGATTTGTTAAATAGGGTTTACTCCCCTGCCGTTAACACTTACGTTGAGCGGAAACCAATCTACTCTCACTCCAGAGTACTTTCCTCCAATTATACTAAGTTCTGATTACGTATGTGGATTAGTTGACTTCCAGACCTATAATTCCATACCTAATGTGGATGTTTTTAATAATTTATTTTATTTTGGCGATGCCGTAATACCGCTTCCTGTTGGTTCCTACGAGATTGAAGATATAAGTGACTGTATTCAGGAGTTCCTCAAAATATACAATAAGGATAAAGCCAAGAAAACGTCAATTAAAATCAAACAAATAATAACACTCTAAAATGTGAAATCCATAGTACCGTGGAGATCGATTTCTCACAGCTCCACTCTATTGGACCGCTTCTCAGATTCAGCAAGAAGAAGCTAGCTGCAAACAAATTACATGAATCAGATCTTTACGTCAACATAAATAGAGTGAATATTGCCCGAATTGAATGTAATTTAATTGATGAAACATATATTAGCAATCGACCTGCTCATATACTACATGAATTTTCGGTCAACGTAAGTTCTGGATATAAAATAGTCGAATGCCATCTATTTGCCGGCGAACACCAAGAGGATAAGTTCTATAAAATTGAATCTTTTAGATCAAGACGGAAATCTAATAAACTTTCGAGGAGAAACCATAACAGTTCGATTGCATCTGAAACAACAAATATGATTATATATAATATTCCCTCTGAGCTCGCAAATTATAAAAGAGCCGGTTGTACTATGAAATCGGTCAATAGACTATCAACTTCTGAGAGGCGAACATCAAAACTTATTCTGCAAAATCAGCAATTTCTATTGTCACAAGGCTTTAAATTGAAAAATTAAACCACAAAAACTACGAGACATGTTGAATATATTCGAAGAACCCGAATTTGATGAGAGCATCTCAAAACTGGAATACCACACATACTCACCATACTTGAATAATTTCGGGAAAAATTACATTATTCAAATTTGTGTCCAACATCAAAATCTTAATATTTTACCTTCGGAAAGTTACATTTATATTGAAGGTGCTGTATCGAAAGCTGATGATGATGGATCGCCAATTTCGAAAACAAAACTTGTAAACAATGGAATCGCTTTCTTATTCGACGAAATTCGTTACGAATTAAATGGTGTTGAAATCGATAGTAATCGTAATGTCGGCATCACAACAACTATTAAAAACTATATATCTTTAAATAAAAATGAAAGTGATATGCTGTTAAATGCACCTTGGTCTTCTAACGCTTCAATCAACATGAATGGTGTCTACTTATATTTTTGCATCCCACTAAGTAAACTACTAGGATTTGCTGAAGACTACAAGAGAATAATTCCAAATGGTCGCACCGATTTAATTCTAATACGTTCACACACTGATGAAAATTCATTAATTGCTGACGAGGGTGAAAAAACAAAGATAAATTTCTTTAAAGTACAATGGAAAGTACCTCATATTACGTTGTCTGATTCCTACAAATTAAAGCTATACAAACCTATTAGTAATGGAGAAACTATGAAAATTACCTTTCAAAACTGGGGTCTATATGAATATCCATCTTTACCCAGCACCAATCATCATATTTGGAATGTGAAAACAACCTCTCAAATGGAGAAGCCACGCTACATTATTGTTGCTCTGCAAACCGACAAACGCAATTCGCTGAAAGGAAACCCATCTAATTTCGATCATTGTGATGTTATTAATGTGAAAGCATATTTAAATTCTGTTGCTTATCCATGCGAAGGTTTAAATTTATCATTTGACAAAAGCAATTATAGTGTACTCTACAATATGTACTGCGATTTTCAAAAAACCTACTATAATCGACTTATTGCTGAATCGTTATTATCAAGAGATGCATTCAAATCCCAGGCGACAATTTTCGTAATAGATTGTAGACATCAAAGTGAGATAATCAAAAATGGACCAGTTGATATTCGCATTGAAATAAAAACAGCAAAAATAATTCTTGCTAATACATCAGTATACTGTTTAATGTTACACGATCGCATTGTAAACTACAATCCTTTGAGTCAATTAGTTTCCCGAGAAATATAATCCTTAGTTAGATGTCAGCTTTTATTGAGAAAACACACGCGCACATAAGATAAAATGTATTTCATACTAGACGTTCAAGGTTTTAAAGGACCCAATAAAAAGTTTATCACAGAGGAAAATAGCTGTACTGCACAATGGACGCCATCATCATTTCATCTTAAAACCTCCATACAATGTTGAACAACTATCCCCATCGCTAAGACAAGTTCAATGGCTTTATCATCATCATCATGGTCTATCCTGGGATGGAGGTTCTGCAGAATTTCGAGAAGTTAGACAATATCTTCGGGAGAAACTCCAAAATTCCTATGTTTACGTTAAAGGGACTGAAAAAACTGAATGGTTGAACAAATTACTCCAGGATGAAAATATTGCAGTAACTAATATTGATGAAGTTGGTTGTCCTAATTTAAAAGAATTAAAGTGTCTCTATCCAAATGAAATAAAATGTTTATCCCATACCAAGTGTTGTGCGCTGCAAAATGATTATCTGTTAAATAAATTTTTGAACTGAAATAAAACTATGTATTTGCTTTTTTTTTAAAATATGAATCTTGTTTTATATTCAATAATTAAGATAAGTCGTACATCAATTTTCAGATATTTCGAATTTAATTTACAAATTTAGTTTCTTTCTTTTATTCCCGTATGGTAAGGAACTATAATCGTCCAGAAACCTACGTTTTTCTGCTCTGGGCTTGCACGTTTTTATTTCGGTAACGGTGATTATTTCATGCTCTCGTGTTCGGCGAATATTATTCGATAAAATTTGTATGTCATCCGAATTTTCAGCATTAAGTACTGCTTCCTTGATAGACTCAAAATTTACTTTCTTCGATGCAGAATAATTCAGATTGATTCCTTTGACTTTACACACAATTTGTTCACTGTTGTCTTGTGTACTATAGACTTTGTAGGCATAATTTTTTGGACCACCACTTACAAATTCAACAATATAACTTCCATGGCCATGGCACTCCAATTCGTCAGTCATATCACCTATGAATTCACCAGTCTGAGGATCAGGTTCTCCTTCACGGCTAACGTAGATAACTGAATCGGTATCGTAGTATAAAACTCTTTCTCCTAGTGTTTCCAGGTAACTGTACAGCTTCAGACGAGCTTGTGTGGTGGTATAAGCTGCAATACACACATTTACAGTTAATAATGTCTCAGCTTCACGTTCCTTATACAGCCAGCTTACTATGATATTTTCCTCATTTATAGGGATGATATGCCGTACTTCAACAACTGGATTTGTAAGCATCTGATACAATTCTGATGGGTTATTTATTATACATGTTTTCCGTTGGTTTTCTCTTTGGCCGAATTTACACCAAAATGAATTTAATATGAGTTTAGCAAAAGATCTTTTTCCGGGGTTATTGCAAATTTCGCTATAGTTGAACATCTTCATTATTTAGGAAATCGTCTATGTATTTGTTTTTCTCTTCGTCGGTAGCGCACTTATTTGGCACTCCTGACGCTTCCTGTTTCATTTTAATAAATTTGTTCATCATTTGGGTGAAAAGGCCATCTGATTTTTCAATTTTGTCATATTGTACCATTGTATATTCCCATACTTCGAAAACATCCAATAGTTTGTATCCCTTTTCTATTGCTTTCAAGACTTCGTCAATAATCCAGGTTCCGTGCAAAGCTCTTTCCTCATCGTTATGAGTGCAACATTCTTCTTGAAATAGATGTTCACTGCAGGTTCTGCACAGTGTAAACATGAGTTTATTATTTTGCTTTATTGGCAGTACCGGATGTAACAATTGCTCAGGTGGTAGTACTTTACATTTTATAATGTATAATGTTACAGTTTCTTTCCTTTTTTTTTCCCAAATCAGCCATTCAATTGCCTGGACTGACTGGTTATCGGCGTATCTGTATCCATTTCTGGGAATTAATCCTATTGTATTCGGTTTAAGGAAATTACGACGATATACAAGATTGCATGCGGATGCTATAGTCACACCTTCCAAAAACGGTTCCACATTGCACTGATCCAGGAAAATATTTCTGAATTTTATACACACTTCAGATAAGATTTGAACATCATTGACACAGTATTCCAGAAGCTCATGTTTTTTTTTTTTTTTTTTTTTTAGATGTAGATGTATTTATTTCTTATAAATTCTTGGATACATTAGATATTTACAATTTGAGTTCTAAGAAAGAAAAAATAAGAAAGGTTGGTGACAATCAGTATTTATATAATATTAATAAATAGAGTTGATGCCACTTCAAATAGGCTAAAGCACTACAAAATACAATTTTTGGGGTGGGGTGACCCTTTAGAATTCAATGTAGTTAGAATAAAGTAAAGAGTAAACTATAAATATTACAAGAAAAACAAAATTCAGAAATAATTAAATTCGAAATTAAATAAAGTTCAAAGTTATTGAAGGAATTAGGGATATTGAAAAAAAAATTTAAGTAATTGTGAAAATAAATCCAATTGCGAAAAATGAAAATACAAAAGAGATGAAAGAAAACAACAAATTATACCAAAACATCTGAAATACGCGATTCTAACGCAACATAGTCCAAGCTGAAGAGCCACATTTTTATTTGGGCTAAGAATGTTCCAGGTATTGTTATTGCTCTGATTGACTGAGGCAGTTCATTAAATAACCGAAAAGATCGAACAGAAAAAAAATTACGATAAGCAGTGGTTCGGAAATTTGGTATAGGTGAAATGTGTGAAAGGTTTCCACGAAGATTGTAAGACGAGATTAAGCGAAAATTGCGATTGCCAGATTTCATAAAAAATATTTTTAAAACCTTAAAACAGTACATATGACGAACAGGAAGCATTTTCAGCGCACAGAACAAAGGAAAGCTGGGATGTCTACCAGATTTTCGACAAATTTTTCTTAGGACATATTTCTGTAAAATCAACAGTGGATGTATTTTGTTGCGATACACACCCCCCCAACACGTAATACCATACTGTAACTTAGACTGGAAAATACCATAATAAATTATCTTTAAGAGCTTAGTTGAGCATACGTTATGCAAATAATAAAAATGTCGAAGGGTGCATCGAAAGTACTTTTTCAAAGCATCTATGTGATTTGCAAAACTCATCCTGGAATCAGGTGTAAGTCCTAAATACTTAAAATTGTCAACTCTCTCCACTAAGAAACATTGATCACTACAGGTAAGATTATTACAAAAGGTGGGAGAGGAAAAATCAGACGAACAATAACAACTATGTAGTTTGTATCTAGGGCACTCAGATGCGTGGAAGTACACATTTGCTTCCAGATTATATGATGAAGATAAGCTGTAGAACATTATCTTAGTTTTGGAGCTGATTACCAAATTATGTTCAGCAAACCAGTGTCTCAATAAACTTAGATCCCAATTGACATCAGAAATTAGGTCCAAAGGACTGTTTAACCCATATGAGAAACCAATGTCATCAGCAAAGGCAGTTGGTGATCCCTTAAAATCTAGAGCAAAGAGGGAATTGATATAGACCAGAAATAGAGTAGGCCCCAAAACAGAGCCTTGCGGAACACCCACGTTAAAAAATCTTGTTTCGCTCCTTATTTCGTCTATCTTGACTCTTTGCGATCTATTTTCAAGGTACGATCTAAACCAAAGCAGCATGAAACCACGAAATCCAGCTTTTTCTAGTTTTCTCAACAAGAAATTGTGGTTGACCATATCGAAAGCTTTGGTAATGTCAATAAATAAACCTGCCGTACATTTTTTCCCATCGAGGTGTGACATAATTTGAGAACAAAACTGTAAAAGCGCATCTTCCGTCGATTTGCCTTTTTGAAAACCAAATTGCACTGGATTGAAGAACCTAGTTTTATCTAGAAAACTCACTATTCTGTTCTTCACAAGTTTTTCAAAAATTTTGCTAAAAGCTGAAAGAAGTGAGATGGGCCTGTAGTTACCAATTTCCAGAGCGGAACCTTTTTTGAGTATAGGAGTGACATCTGCACATTTAAGTTCTTTAGGAAAGACACCTTCAAACACGCAACGATTATAAACAACAGTCAAGACATCCACTATAAAACATGCAATTTTTTTTAAGTATACGATTAGTAATACCGTCAGCTCCGCACGAAGACGAATTAGGTAAAGTACCTATAACTTTTAAGATTTCAAAAGATGATATGGGCTGAAAAACAAAACTACTACTTTGAAACGGCTCAGCACGCACACATAAGGGCGGACAAGTACAACTCGATAGGACAGGACACGGTTGTAGACTACAGCCAACATTAGCAAAATAACCATTGAAAGCATCAGCAATAGCGAGTTTATCGTACACTTCCGAGTTATTAATGCGTAGAACGGTAGGTTTTTTAGAAGCAGAAGATTTGTTCAGTAAGCTATTAACTACTCGCCATTCATTTCTTAAGTTGCCCTGTGCACAGTTAAATTGAGCACGGTAATAGCTATCGCGGCAGATAGGAATCTCTTTTCTTAGTTCGACACACAATTTCTTGTACCTCCTTTTTAGGCCCTGGTTATTGGGGTATTTATTGCACTTTATTCTGAGTTTGTTTTTGCATATAACTTTGTTTAATAAGAATCTGGATATCCAAGGCTTAAGTCTTTTAACAGATTTTTTGGCGGGCTGGAATGAGGAACAAGATAAGATGTGCTTCTTTAAAGTGTCAATAAATATTGTGTAAGCAGTAGATGAGTCACTGCAAGCATAAACATTTTGCCAGTACTCATAGCATAAATTGTTTTTTAGCCTACTAATGTCAACTTTCTCTCTTCTTTGAGATGAATAAGAAGATCTACAATTTCTGGTTTTTGAGATTGTTAGTAGGAGTCCCGTCATACAGTGGTCAGTTATTTGCAAGTCAAAGACACAGTCTTGGCACTCGAAGAGTGAAACATTACTTAAACGCCCGTAGATGTGATCTAGACAGCTCCCCGAAGCAGGCCTAGTGGGCTCATTAATAAAGCATGCCAGTCCATGTGAAGCAAGTAAAGACAAGTAACTAGAGACCGATTCATTACCATCCAAGCTATTGATGTTAAAATCACCAACAATTATTTGCAAGTTAAGAGTTCCGAAAACTCATTAATAAAAATTGCAACACTAAACATATGCAATCTGTAGACACATAAAAACACATACATTACATGGTTAATTTCAACGGAAACCTTTAGGACATCCGCACTCAACAAATCAACGCACAAGACATCAAGAATCGTGTACTCCTCTTTCACAAAACAACCAACTCCACCTGCAGCGTAATTTTCATTCGTTTTAGAGACAAACTTGAACCCTTGCATAGAATAATCGTTCTTCTCAAAGTCATATATCCAGATTTCAGACACAAAAACAATATCTGGAACGCAAGCAAAAGAATTAAGATGGGTGACAAGAGCTGAAAAGTTTTCTCTCATACTTCTAATGTTTTGGTGAACAATAAAAAATTTATCATTGCAATAGGAACTATTGTTAAAAACATTATTACAGTTGGAATAACTTAAATTGGTGGAGGAAAAGTCATGTTGCAAATTAAATTCGTTGTGCTTATTTTCTTCGTACCAATTGAAGAATACATCCTGTTCATTTACCTTCATGGCATCTTGATTATAATATTCCACGGGTGGCAATGGACCAACGTAATTTTCATTTCCTGAGGTATTGAAGAAATGTGGAAAATATCCTTTTTTCAATGATTGTGTCAGATCAAAAGCTTTTGGAAGCGCCGATAAAGCCATGGGGAAAAAGTTTAACGAATCTATAAACTTCACGTTTCCCAATTCCATGAGTATTATTTTAGTTCCCCTCATAATTAATTCCGGTCGAAATTTTGTATTTTGCAGCATATAATTCAGAATAAATTGATGCTCATACGCCTGACCGTTGTGTGCCAAAACAATAACTTTCTGAAATGTTTTTCGTACGTTGAGAATGTAATGTAGGAATTCCGATATAACATTCTGACCTTTTTTCATATTCAATCTGAATTTACATGTCTGGCAAAAGTGTAGATTTTGTTCATTTAAGCAAAGGTCACATCTTTGTTGGAAAACGCGTAGATTCGGCTCATGGAGTTTTATCGGGTCAGCAACAGAATTTATCACTTTTTCACCAATAACCGTTTCTTGACGGCTCTCCAAATCATAGAACACGTACAGAACATTTTTACATTTTGGTCTTCTATCGTCAGGTTGAATGTAACACAAGTGTTCTTGGGGCACGTGTTGTCTGCATTTCTTGCAATAGTATTCACCGCAAGTATGTTCCCGCTCTGTTCTGTAGGTTTTCAGACAATCGAAACATATTTTAACTATTTCACACATCGGTCGGGTTCCAATTGATCCAGATGCCTTATGGTTGTCAAAACATTCTTGTCCTCTAAAACTCCTGTCGCAATCTTGACATACAATTTCTGTTAGATTCGTTGGACATGCAGGTGATTGTTGACACTGTGGACATGACTTTACACATCTATGATAGTTTTTGTTACTGTAAGGTATGTTACAAATTTCACAATAATAGCTACAACAAAATGCTGCCGTCATAGATCTTATAACATTGAAGTGACCGTTGAAATACAATAAATTTAATCTCGTATTACTGTTGATGTTGGTGTCTTCAAATATAATATTTCAACCTTTCTGTTCATATTCGTAGATCACGATCTTATATCCTTTCAAGTGATTCTGAAAGGTGCGAATCTCTGGAATACCACAACCTTCAGGAGGTATATTGACACCGAACATGCTTGTTAGATCCGCAGTTCGTAAATCTTGAAGTTTACCAGTATTATTGCGTATTTTTACATATTCCGAATCTCGGTCCACGAGAGCAATTGCTACAACTAATGCACGGGGGAAACATAAGTTGTCGTTGTTTCCAATTACAATTATTCCCTTTCGTTTTGCACATTCTTCATTAAAGGAATTATATTTCCTTGCTTGAGTCCTTCCTCTACCCTTAGGAAGCTTTACTGATGTAACATTTACACGAAAAGTATCCGTACTTAGGCCTGATGAATTGCTTTGGAATATTTTACTGATCATTTCCCATACTTCACGCCATTTCACGTCAGATGCCTTTCTATAGTTCATCCATCCGGGTCCTTGATGTTCAAAATCTTTGCCTGTAAATGTTATTCCTACCATATCGGAAGGATCCAGATCAGCAGGAACTCGTTCGAACATGCCCCTTATAGTGTTTTGAATTCAGGTTGTTGGTTCAACATTTTCTGCCACATTCTTTACACGAAATTGAATTTTACGACCTTTTAAATTAAATCTTCTGATGTGCGTGGAATAGTCGTTTATCAGCTTAAAACTCTAAATAGAAGAAAATAAAGAAAAACATTAACAAAATAATTTTTGTTTACAAATTATTTATTTTTACATCTCAAAATGTAGATAAATTTAAAAAAATTTTATTTTTTATTTTTTTTTTAAAAAAGGATTGAGAATACAGTATATCTACCTCTTCAACAGAAAGGTCTGCCTCCGGTATTGGGTAGAACTCCAGCTCGAAAGTATTCCTCATGGGCTTAACTACCTCCATTTCGCTTGATGATAGCGCCTTCATCATGCTCTCGTCCATGGAATTAAATCGAGTCGGTAAAAATACCTTCTTTGTCTCCAACTCAATGAGAACTCTAGGCCCGTATTTCGTCTGGCAACGTATTTCATTGAGGACCTTATACTTCTTCTGCAGCTCCAATGTGTTCAATCCTTCCAGAGGCTTAATTTTTCCGAGGTCTTTCAATTGTTCCATTTTAGATGATTTCACTTTGCTTTAATTGAATAAAACTGATGATCAATACGTTGGAGCTTATATAGCAGAAAATTTGGAACTGTTTCTACACGCCCCGCCCCCTTTAAACTGTATAACCAATCACATCGGTATATTCCATAGGAAATAAAAGATAAATAAACAACATATTTGTATACGTCAGCAAATTTCATAAAAAAAAATATGGTCGAAAGATAAATAAACAACATTTTCATATCCGTCAGCAAATTCCATAAAAAAAAAAAAATGGTCGAAAGATAAAGAGACCAAGACTTTTAAACATGTCGAAACATGAATATTTCCACTGGATGAATAGACCTTGGAAACCGTTCACCCCTCTGATCATTGTTCCATTCCATACATTCACCCCTACCTGACTATCTACCTCGTCGTGGTGTAGGGGCGTAAAAGGTCAAAGACTCTCGGGTCACCAACCCTAGAGGAGATCTCAACCAAAGGATAGTCGACCCCGTCATACCATTCCCATCCTCCATCCCTTCGCTCCCAACCCCGGGCCGGATTAAGGTGTCATACGACCCGTGCCGAGAATCGACCAGGCTGAGGGCCCTTTAAATAGCTCAGTCTTGCACGGAGTATCCGGAAACCTGGCGACATCCGGATTAGCCAGCCTTACCTGCATACTGCGGATCTCTGTGCAGGTGGACCTTCTTTCTCCGCTACTCGTGGGAACTACAATGAACACAAACAAAAACAACAATAATAATAATAACAATAATTCTAAGACCGGGTCCGCTTCAATCCCGGCCGGCAGCAAGACCTCAGGGTCTTCTGCTGAGGCTGCTCGATGCCAAGCAGCAGCAAAGAATCTGCTACCCAAGCTGGATTCTAGCATTGCTGGCAAAGGCGCGCATCCACTTTTGAATACCCATTTGGATGCGCTGGGAAGACCGAAAGCTTCTGGCCCGTCTCCCAACGCATCCTCCAATAACCCACGGTCGTCCGCTTCGGACGCTTCGGGGACGGTATGCCGGAAACGGTATATCGCCCCCTCCAAGCAGGCTTATAGGGACCGTAAGACTGCTGCCAATGTACTGGAAAGAATTGGCAAAATTCTAGAAGAGGCCAGATCAGCACAGCAAAGGGCCTCTCTTGATTGGGCGATGAAAATCACCAAAAGGTCACCCGCTGCGTCTTCAGACTCTACGTCAAAAAGACAAAGGTCGCTGGACGAGTCCCGTCCGGACTCAAAAAGAGCTAAGGTGAACAACACCACACCCAAGCCGCCCAGCATCACATCAAGGCCTTTCAGCGAGGTTCTTAAGAATCACTTGGTGGTTGCAGTCAGCGACCGCAGCGATCCAGACGGTAGGATCTCCCCTGATAGGTGGCTGCTGGTCAACAGCCGGCTGCACAGCGGATTCCTTAGGATCATCAAGGACCATCTAGGTCCTCCCCCCCTATGTCGTGACAGCGGATGGCATCAAGGCCATGTGAAGTTGGTAGCCTGCGCCGATGATAGATCGGCGCAGCTTTATAAGCTGGCAATAAGCCAATTGGGCGAGATATGGCCAGGTGCCAGGTTGGAGGTCGTAGCAAAGGAGGATATCCCGAGCAGACCTAGAACTCGGGCCTGGATCCCGACCGAACCCCCACTTGCCGCTGACGTACTTAGCGTCATTAAGCTCTGCAACCCGCAACTTTCGACGCACAATTGGAAGATTGGCAGGTTAGACGAAGCCAGGGGTCTCTTTAGGAGTGCCTGCATTGTTATCAATCAGGAATCCCTGGCTCCTCTCGCCAAAACTAACGGCGTAATAAGCTACGGGTTTGACTCTATCACTCTTAAAGTGTACAAAAAAGACGAGGCAATAGCAGAGTCAAACCCTTCACCCAGTAACCTCGCAACCACTTCGGAGCTACCGTCATGCTTACAGCTGTCATCCAGTGTGGCAAATGATTCGAAGACGGTACCCTCACCACTACCACCACCACCATCTCAATCCCACCCCCCATCCCTGGAAGAACCGCTCTCGGATATGGAGATTGAGCCTATCATATGCTTGAGTGAGGACGAGTTTTTAGCTTCGGACTCGGACCCAGAGGCAAACTCCACAGTGGTGGAGGTAAATCCGCCTGATTGTAGCTCCAATGCTGCGATTAGTTCAGATTAACCTCCACCACTCTAAAGCGGCATCCGCTTCACTTCTTCTCCGACTGCAACAATTAGGAGAAGACGTCGTCCTGATCCAAGAACCTTGGGTTAATGGTAACTCGATACTTGGACTCAGGACTCCTAATTATACTCTTTACCACAAGAGGAATGATGGTAAGCCAAGAGCCTGCATTCTCGCAAAGAGTAATCTTAACATATTCCTACTCTCTAATTACAGCGATCGAGATACAGTAGTGGTAAAACTAGAGACTGGTAAGGGCAAAATCTGGCTGGTCTCGGCCTATCTCGCCCATGACGAAATAGGCCCTCTACCTCCGAACAACCTGAGGGAGGCGATCGCTGATGCAGAGAGGCGCAAGGATGGACTAATCCTGGGTAGTGATGCTAACGCGCATCACTCTATTTGGGGCAGCTCCGACACCAACAGCAGAGGTGAGTTACTTTTTGACTATTTTCTTAATACTAACCTCACCTACTGCAACAAAGGTTGCACACCAACTTTTATAACCTGTAAAAGACAGGAAGTCCTAGATATTACACTTGTATCTGATAATATTTCCCAATCGATCCACAACTGGAAAGTATCGGCTGAACATTCGTTCTCAGATCATCGATACATCCAATTCTCGTTAGACGACCATCCCCCAGCCAAACCAGAGTTTCGGAACTACCGAAAAACCGACTGGGCTAAATACAGGGAAACCCTACAGAGGTTAATCCCTCCTTCACTACCCCCTGTTCCGAGCAGCACACAAGAGCTTGACTGCATGGTAGGAAAACTCACTTCCGCCTGCAATAAAGCACTAGATGTCGCATGCCCTACAATAAGACCAAAGGGGAAACCGAAACCACCATGGTGGAACTCCGTCAAATTCACAAAAAATGCCCTAGATTGGAACTCTTATAAGGAGACCCTCGCAGTATTCAAAAGTACTCTTAGAAAAGCCAAACGGAAATCCTGGAGACTTTTCTGCGATAACATTGAGAATTTCTCGGAAGCTTCAAGGCTGCGAAAAATACTCTCCACCAATCCAAGTACTCCTGGCTATCGAATGAAACCAGATGGCTCTTGGACCTCTTCAAGCGAAGAAACAATAGACTTACTACTGGATACACATTTTCCTGGCAGCTTCTCTTCTCCAGTTAGTAGTTCGTCTAATAGTACACAACCTACTCAACTTACACAAAATAACATAAATAGTCTGGTCAGAAAGGACAAACTGCTTTGGGCACTACGCAGCTTCCAACCATACAAATCTGCGGGACCTGACGGCATAATACCTGCTGAATTCCAGTCGGCAACTGACATTATTCTGCCTTGGCTGAAAACTGTACTTACGTTTTGTATAAACAATATTTACATCCCCAAATTATGGTTGGAAGTCAAAGTAGTCTTCATTCCCAAAGCGGGAAAGAGCTCTCACGCCAGTCCAAAAGATCTCAGACCTATCAGCCTATCATCATTCTTCTTAAAAACCTTAGAAAGACTGATCGATACCCACCTTCGGAGCAGCATCGAATCAAGACTGCTATCAGAATCCCAACATGCTTACTGTAAGGGTAAATCAGTGGAAACTGCACTGCACTCCCTGGTACGCACCATTGAGAAGACGATATACTACAAAGAATACACAATGGTCGTCTTCCTAGACATAGAAGGTGCCTTCAATAATATAGGAGGCTATAGTAGATGCCCTTTCAAAGCTCAAGGTCGAGCACTCGCTTCGCAAATTGATTAATTTACTGCTTACTAGTCGAATTATCAACACCAAGCTGGGCGAGTCCTCTTCCAGGAGATTTGTCAGCAGAGGTACCCCACAAGGTGGTGTCCTATCCCCCCTTCTTTGGAACCTTGTAGTAAATGAACGTTTGCTACTCCTGGAAGGCGTAAGCAAAGTAATCGCATATGCTGATGACGTTGCTATAGCTATTTCCGGCAAGCATCTTCACAAGATCAACGAACTCATGCAAAATGCACTAAATAAGCTCTCGAAATGGACCGACAAATGTGGACGGGGGGTTAACCCTCAGAAAACGGAGTTGGTTCTCTTTACTAGGAAATACAAAATCCCTCAGATAGACCCCCCTTCTTTATATGGTACCAAGTTAGTTTTCACCGACAAAGCAAAGTACCTAGGTCTCATCTTGGATAGTAAGCTTAACTGGAAACTCAATATCCAAGAAAGAGTAAAGAAAGCTACCATAGCACTCTACTTCTGCAAGAAAGCCATTGGCAGCAAATGGGGTCTTCAACCCCGCATCGCCCACTGGCTCTATGTATCTGTCATCAGACCGATTCTGATGTATGGCGTAGTGGTCTGGTGGACCGCCCTAAAGCTATACATCGCGACAGCTTGGGGAAAGTACAAAGATTAGCGTGTCTGTGCATTAGTGGAGCACTAAGATCAACACCCTCCGCAGCATTAGACATCCTACTATATCTCCCACCCCTAGACTTAATTGGTAAGCAAATGGCAACCAGCTCTGCCATAAGACTCAAAACCATCTCACAGTGGTCAAGTGACTACACTGGCCACTCCATAATACTAGACAATCTCACCTTTCCCGAAAACATAGACTACACTGTACCCAAGCCCAATTTTGACAAAAACTTTAAGGTCACTATTCCAGATAGGTCTTTCTGGGATGACCTAGGTGCTGTAACAGACAAGGCGATACACTTCTATACTGTTGGCTCTAAAACCAATGATGGTGTAGGAGGAGGTGTTTTCTCAGACAGATTAAAACTAAATCTCTCCTTTCGCCTCCCTGATCACTGTAGCGTGTTTCAAGCGGAGATCATGGCGATTTCGGAAGCACTGTCCTGGATCAAGAGGAATGTAATATCCACTAATGATATTAGCAGTTTCTCGGATAGTCAGGCGCCGTTAAAATCTCTGGAATCAGTCTCATCCACTTCTAAGACCACCTCCAACTGCCGTTCATCTCTCATAGAGATGGCTAAGCAGTTTAAAATTCACCTTTGCTGGGTGCCGGGTACAGAGACATTCCAGGGAATCGCAAAGCTGACGAGCTCGCTAAAATAGGAACAACAATACCTATTCTACCCGATAAGAAAAATATAGGTATGCCACTCGCTACTTATAAGCTAGCACTCAAACTTGACACAGTCAATAAAACCAACGCTAGATGGGAAGGTGGTACCACCTGCCTTGCTACAAAGCAAATCTGGCCTAGATTAGATCTAAACCGCTCTAGATACCTTTTGTCACTAAAAAGACTACATATTAGTACGATTATCGGTGTCATCACAGGACACTGCCTTATAGGCAAACACGCTACTAGACTTGGCGTCATTTCGAATGACTTCTGCAGAAGCTGTAGAGACGAAGAGGAGGAGGAAAGTCCAACACATCTCCTCTGCTCGTGTCCAGCTCTTTCTCGTAGTAGGAAACTTCACCTAGGAGAATACTTCTTCGATGATCTAAGTGATCTAACACAAAAAGACGTAGGAAGCCTTCTTCGCTTTGTACAAAGCTCCAAATGGTTCTCTTGAGTAGTGGGGTAGTTATCCCCAAGATCCTTTGTATCACAATGGGCCTCTAAAGGCCTAAGTGTGCTGGCACTTGTTACCGGCAGGCAGGCTACCTAACCTAACCATTCACATATCTCTCCTCTCCCTCCGACTCAAAATGTCTTTTCCGCTTTTAACTTTCTTCGTTCAATAAAAAAAATAACCTATTTCCGACAACAACCAAAATAAACAATCTGATCTGGATAAATAGATCCGAGAAACCGTTCACCCCCTCTCATCCCCCTCTCACCATTGTTCCCTCAGCTGCCAAAATAAACAATCTGATCTGGATGAGTAAACCCAGGAAATCGTTCACCCCCCTCTCATCATTGTCCCCCCTTCGCCCACAAACGTAAACAACCGCATATCTTTCCTCTCCCTCTGACGCTTTTTACTTCCTTCGCCCAATAAACGAATATTTACCCTCTCGCTCTGGCTCAGAATTCCCATGCTAAAGTGCCCCAATACCTACTATCGATTTTTACTGATTTTTCAATATAGGTTGAAAAGCACCAATGCAACTCTGCTGCCGCCATTATCAGCCGATCCGTCCCAGTTTGATTTTCAATCCAACGTCGAATCGACTAACTATATGTACATTATGTACATAAATTAGCATAGGGTAGTTGCACATGTAATCGGCCATCTTTGTGCGTCCGCCATATTGAATTTAGAATGACGTCATAGCGTATCGTATCTTACTCGCTAAGCCCTTTCATTTGATACCACTATCAAGACGGTTTTAGAGTTAAAAAAAGGTAATCCGCCGTCCATAGGATCTGTACTGTGACGTTACATAGCACACACCGGATCAAGACGAATCCAACGACACCTCATTTGTTAAAAGCGGTCCCATAGTTAAGGCTGTACGAGGTGACAACCCTAAATGCAAACAAACCCAGCCTGTAAAAATCAGAACCCTTAGTTTTGCCATAGTCGGGTAAAAATAAAAACGGATGACGCCTTAAAATTTGTGAAATAAATCTTCATCGCAATTGGCTTTCTTTTAAATGAATGGTCCAGAAATAGGGATGCGCTTTTCGCGAGATTTGAGAAGTCATTCATGTGTCAATGTATCGACCTTCTTTACATCGCTGCGAAGAAACCTCAGTTTTTGTAGCTAATTCGTGACAGTTGTAGTGTTCCATTCAGCAAGTAACGAATTTGTTGTTTTTCAATATGCTGGCCAATTCCCATGGAACGCTCTCCGCATCGGCTTACGCAGAATTAAAATTTACGCAGCAAAAACAAAACAATACTGTCCATCTGCTGCTAACAAACAATAACTTCTCCCCTTTTACATTATGGAAATCTATTCCTACAAGCAAACGTTCTAGATGCCAATAATCAAACACAAAGTCTGTTACACATTCATTCTTTTTAACCGAATGCGTTCACACATGCACGCGCTTGCCCTGCTGTCAAACAAATACATAATTATGTACTTATGTAACAACGATCTTTCGCCAAAAACGAAAACGCGTCGTTTCGTAAAAAAGATCTCATATCGTCCATTAAAGGGAATGTTTATACTCAAATAAATGTGAAAATACTGTCCATGTCACTTAATAGAATCGTCCACTTAAGAGGAAAAAAACTCATACAAAATCCACTTAGGATTTCACTGTACCACTGTAAGTAAGTAAGGATAAAGATAAAAGTGGTCGATTACTGTAGAGGGCCGGTTACTGGAGCATCTACCCTTGTACTGTTTTTTTGTTTTAATTATTTGTGAAGAATATTTTAAAGGAATCCAATAATTCGTATAATCTTATTAAATTGACTGTTTCTTCCGTTTAAGTATCACAGCAGAACAAGCTAAATAAAACCTAAAGAACGGAAAAATGGAATAACAGAGAAATCAATTAAAAGTTGCCCACACTGTATTGTAAGCAACTAAATCACCGAATTTCGAATCTCAAATTATGCTTCATCGGCCAATAACCCATCCTTAAACCATCAACGAAGCCAATAACCTCCAGCTCATGTATTCATTTAACTTAATCCGTCAAGAACTGAGGAAAACTTCCAGCATATATTTTGTCGTACACTTGAAATTCATCCACCATCCTATCCAATTCAACATTAAATTAATCCAAGGATAATATTTCATTTTCAATTCCATCATATTACAGGAACACGATACGCGCACTCTACACTCTCTTTCCACACATGCAGTTGCAAGGATCCAGTGTTAGTTTTCTTTCGTTGGAATAACTTTCAAGTGTACTTTATCCTGTTGTGCAGATGTTCTCCCCGTTCTAACAATGGGGGAACGCATCAAAGCCAAAACTTTGCACCGCCTCTTCAGACAGAATATTGCTGCTTTGGCGCGTTCGTCACTGTGGAAATTCCAAACTGTATCTTGCTGTGTAATGCGGTTTTGCGAAAATAAAATGCATATGTTTTCTTTTTCCGGTCGCGTGAAATCAAAACTTGATTCCATGGAACTCTCTATCTAAATTTAATACATAACTTTCTTTTTAAATACACACAAATTAAGGATTAAAAAAAAGTTATTAGGATAAAAAAAACTCATTTGACAGGCAAACAACTATGACACTATAACTGGCGACTTTTAAACTAAAAAATAAAAAATTGTAAAATGTTGTTCTTGGAAGGATTCTCAAGCGCTCTCTCTCTCTCTCTTTTCCAACGATTTGAAAATGGCCACCGCCTACACGGCAATATGTTTTAAAATTGCTGCCATAAGAACAACCATAAAGCTAGCTAATAGCTTTCCAGCACTGCTAAAGCAGCCCAAGTTTTGTACGGTCACTTGGTATCTAATTTGATCTGGATACTGGCAGGCGGCATCACTGCAGGATGATGATGAACTACCGCTATAGGTGGAGGAAGCTTGTACGGATATATACAGAGGTGGACACTGGCCGATTGTGTAGTACCCATTGCAAGCGTTTGACAGATCGTAGGTCATACTGTTGCCAGAACTTGTCAATTGCTGACAAGTCACATCGCTTTGTCCTGACGATGTCGTGGCATTCTGCAAGGGGCGTTCTGTGTAACGTGACGTGCACACTGTAAGTGTTGCTCCGCTAGTTCCGGTGATGGCCACTGACCGGCTAGAGCCAGCACCAAAGAAGTAGTTCGGCACCATGCGATAGAAACTGGTGAAGTTCTGACGAATATACTGGTACATTTGGTTCTGTCCCCATGAGGCAGCGACCCAGCTGGAGCCACAACGTGGATTTATAATGCGGCGTTGAACTTAAATGAGATATTTTTTGGTTTTCATTTTAAGTATGAAGTTATGCAGCAAAATGTGTTAAGTACTTACGTTGTTTGATGCGCTGTACAACTGGTCTGCCTTGGGATGCAGCATTATTTTGACCCAAAGTGATTGGGAAGAGATCCTGACTGGGATCAACAACAAACGAGTTGAACCGAATAGCAGAGCCACCAGTGTAGTAAATGAATCGGAGGTCAGGAATCTGTTCGTAAATGTACTGCAGTTGAATTTGGACGTAGTTCGAGTCAGCATCGTTAACGGTCGCCATATTGGGTACCATCAGAGCGATCATTGAACGTCCACCGACTGAGGAGTTTTGCTGCTGGACATTCATGTAGCCTTGAGTCAGATTCTGGACAGTCTTTAGAATGAGTGGTAAATTGAAACCAGGGCTATCTGTAAATAATAGCATAAGAGAAAGGTTATCTTCTGTACTAAGAAGAAAAAATTGACTTACAATATGACTGTGTGGTTACATTCCATTGTTGATAGACGTCACTCATATGGTGCGTGGTATTGGCGATAACTTGACAGTCTCCTGCGCCTAGAAGGGTGACAGTGCTTCCATATGGAGCGACATTGAGGCGTTCTAAAACATAGCTAAAAGGGGAGGGGTTATGTCATACATAAACGGTTAATATTAGAAACTTACCCCAGTACATCATCAATGGTATTGTATTGCCATGACGTATCGAGGAAGACATAAATGTCAGTCATAGCTCTGATGTTCTCTGTCAGATCTCCCGTCTGTGGATTTGAAGCTTGGCATGAAATGTCATTAAGTGAATTTGCTGAAAAAGAACCGTCATTAGAAAGTGTTTCTATTCAGTCTATTTGATTCTGACAGAACTTACGAACATAGTTGTACAACGTATTAGCGGCTGACTGTGAGAACTGTTGAATGGCAGTAGGTCCAAGGGTAACCCTAAGCTGCATCTCTGCATCTAAAACCTGAGCAAAGGCGGTCGTCTGGCTTATCATATCGGCTAATGGAGCCACTGATTGGAACTGTGACTGCCTGCTGCAGGCCATTATGCCAGTATTTAAAACACCAGATAGCGAATAGTACATAGATAGTAGTTGACTTAGTTTCATAGACGAAGCCTGACTTTTCCATTGAGCAACATTCATTGCGATAATAAGCCCATCCAAATCACCACGAATCTCAGCGTCAGTCATCTCTAGATTATTTCGTTGAGTAAGGAAATACCACTTAGCCATGACAGTGTCATTCCAAGCACCACCCGCACCAACGGAAGCCGTTGCTGATGTTGACATGGGCACTTGAACGAGAGCCACCTCGGAGAGATCGCCAGACAATGTGGAAGCCCATCGATTGTCCACGGTGAGTGTACTCTGCCGAGCACCCTGACCTGTGCGTCGCGACAATGCTAAGAGTGTCCTCAACTGAATAGTTTGCGGTTGCAGACCTGCCGCTATGCCAGCAATTAGGTTACCGGCAGTCACCGAGCCCCAAGGTGTCCAAATCACACCATTCTCGATGGGACACTGGCTCACCTGGTCCTGATTACCATAAGATGTGACATCGGAGTCGCTCCAGTAGTCAAAGTCTTGGTTCGGGTTCACCAGCAGTTTGTCCGTTGATCGTTGCTTGCCTTTGCTCTGTGTCTCAATGAACTCCACGTCGCCTAAAAAGTTCGTCTTGTAGGAATTATCACCGAGACTGCGTGGCAGCCTATTGGAACGGTACTGTGATAGCTGGTTACATACTGTACCCTCGTCGCCGCGTACACGAAGGTTAAACGAACTGGAAAGCATGAAATGCATTGAACAGCGTTCCTCTTGCGTCAGCGATGAGTTCGGGAATGAATTAGCATTGCCCTGGATGAGGCGTGTTAGCATGATGCGAAACTTCGGAAATTGGAATCCAGTTGGACTGTAGGGCAAAACACCGGGAGCATTTTGAACCCCTGTAGCCCTTTGGATACCATCCTGTCGGAAACGATGCAACAAGGCAACAGATAATGTACGGATGTCCATGTTGAAGTTGGGACTATTCTCCACCTTGCGGATGAGGTCGATGAGAGTGTTAATTGTCGACGGCAGTCGATTGTCGCGATTCATGTAGTAACTTGTGTTGTAGCACTCCACTAGCGATGGAGGAATCTGTAGTTGGGCGTTCTCTTGTGCCCACGCAGACGGTGCTGCTACACAGAGTAGTAGCACCGCTGAGGCAATTAATTGCTTATGCGGCCAATTATGCAGCATTATGGGTGATTATCTCTGAAAGTGGAAAACAAAATTGATTTAAAAATTATTAATGATAAGTGGGCGCTTCATGAAGGAAGAAACGAAAAATAGAAATAATAGAAAATGCTTTTCAATCGACGGTCTTTCTGAACAAGCCCATGCGACGGTTGGATTCGAACTATATGCACTACTTCACAGATATAATAGTGTCTTTGAGGTGTGCTGTTGTTGACTTATGTGGACATAGGTTAGGTAAGGTTAGGTTAAGGTGGATATCTCAATCATCTTGGTTGGATTCACTTAGACACTTAAGGTCAATTATGTAACCACATGGAGTCGATTATTATCGGTACTCCCCTACTCCTACTCCTATGTCAACAACACGCGGTGTTTCAAAGTGGTCACCCATCTAAGTACTACTAACCGGTGATCTAACGTGAACCGATGTTTTCAGCGTGGTATGGTAGTGGACATAAGTATTACTTACATACTTACTTAGATGGCGCTACAGCTCGAGGTGAACCGGGGCCTGCTTCTCGCAACCATTTGTGTGTGCGTGTTATATTTTTGCACGAATGGAAGGGACCTATAGTTTTTTGCCGACTCCGAACGGCGAGTTGAGAAGCTCAATCGTGACAAATGATACTCTTTGATGCTTGTCAGACATTCGAAAGAGATGGCACCGTGAAAAAACTCTTTTAGGTGTCAGACCCGGCCAGGAGTTGAACCCGGGCAGCATTGCGTGGTAGTCCAACGCACTAACCACTAAGGCAACGGGGAGTACATAAGTATAATAATGTTATTGTATATGACTATAAGTCAAATCGTAAGCCGTAACTAAAAAAACTGCCTATTGAAACTAGCATATGAGAAACCAACGAAAGTCGCTTACCCTACAGAATACAGAAAAAACTGAGTGATGCACAGCACAGGTCACCTGTTTATGAGGTCATACGCAAAGTTCGAACTGTCTCTGATATTCGCATAGTGCCTTTCTAAAAATAGGTCTGTTTGGTGTGGTTTTGTGATCCAAATGGGACATCTGTCAAATGGTAAATAATTTGAAAAGTGGGGGAAAATCCTCTCAGAAATTTCTTACTACACAAACAAAAATGAAGATTGACATTTCACGAATTGTCAGATGGCTGTTTGATAGATGTCCCGCGCTGACTCCATGGATGTGGTGTAGCACGATTTCGTAGTAGGGGAAATTTTTTAACACTCTCATTTGGCTCTCTATTCTCTTGATTTTTGACAGATTCAGTAAATTTACGTAAAATTACTGCACACCAAACAGACCGAAAGTTTCTAATTCGCAGAATTAATCACAGTATTAAATGTCAACGTTGTATGTATCAACAAGTAGGCATAAATACGCAACAAGTTCTGAAAACAGCTATCAGTAAAGGCTCAATGGCTAAGTTCCAATTAAACACCCAATTAATAGCACCATCTATCTAAAGTGAGCTTTAACCTACAATGCATTTCAATGGTCGATAGTCGAAATGTTAAAATTAGAATTTAGAATTTTCACTGCTTCTTATTTGGAGGAAATACACTGTGTAACAAAAATTTGTTTATGTTATTTTTTGTTAGTTTCTGCTTCCTTATGATATATCAAGCACGTTTTGAGTATTCATTCGTTCTAACTGTTAGCTTTACGGTAACGGCATCGCGAAATGTGTTAACGGAAATGCAAGCAGAGCAAGCCTATCATTCGATTTCTGAAAGTGAATGTGAATAGTCGTTGGTTGAGAAGATAAATAAAAATGTTTCATTTAATTATGGAACATTCGTACTGGCACTGAAAACTATCGTACGAAAAGATGGCCGCTAAGAGAAGCCTTTATACTATACTTGATGCAAAAAAACGTGAAGTTCCACGTGTTGGTAGATTCAGGAAAAGTACTTATGTTCCCGCTTTAAATCAAAGGAACGTAATGTTTGGACAGCATTCAGGGAAATAATAGGAGGAAATATTAAAATAGAAAAATATGTAGAACTAGTAGAAAACTTAGTGGATAGGTTTAATATATTAGGATGCAGGATGTCGCTAAAACTACATGTTCTTCACTCTCATTTAGATTTTTTTTTTAGTGAAAACGTGGAGAGCATTAGTGAAAAACATGCTGAGACCCTAAGACATCGCTTCAATGGAGGGCCGGTAGCAGGGAAAATTGAATATCAATATGCTGGGCGACCACGTCTGGCACCTAAAAATGGGCAATTCCAAAGTTCACACTGGGAAAACATGAAAATCTCTGCACTTCTAAATGCATATGGAAGTGCCAATTTTTTTTTTGTTCGTATATATGATAGGTTATTAAAATTTGAAGTAACATTTTGAATTAAGTTTTCTTTTATATTATTTTTTTTAATTACAAAAGTGCATAAATGCCCAAAAATGCCAACTTTTCGTTAAAATTCTGAAGCAATAGCTAACACTTAAGAAGAACTTTTGGCATTTTTGAAATGAGCTGACATATACCAAGCATGAACAATCCAAATATCTACATAAACAAACATTTTTCCAAATTTTGTTACACAGTGAATTTAATAAAAACGCAATTTAATCTAGATTACTAAATTATTTTAAAACTTCACATAAAATGAGTAATTTCGAAATCACCTGTCAAAAAGCTCAATGCATTATCTATGATTATTATTTAGCGGTAGTCCCCCTTTTACTCTAAATTAAAAATACACGAACGAGTAGCTATGTATAATGTATGTACATACACATATTCAAGTATTACAAAACAGTTTCTACTGCCCATGGCCTAAAAACAAGAAAGAAAAGAAGAAACCAAAAGCTGTTGTAGATTGTCGTACAAAGAAACTCTACTATCAACACAAACACATTCACTTTGCGAATTGCTGATAAAAGTTGATAAAAAAATCTTAGATAACAAAAATGCCTCACTATGTTATCAAAATCAATGATTACTCGTCGTCGTTTATCAAAAGGTAAACATAAAATTACCAAAATAACCCTTAGCAGGTGAACTAACAGTACAATGCTTAGAAATAATATTGAATGTGCGTGCGTATGTGGGCTAGAAGTGAGTGTACAATTATTGCGAAAGTATGTATTTTCTGATCCCACATCGTAAAACGTCCACTACTCGTTGTTTTGTGGAAAATGACTCAATGGACTTGGCGGATATGATGGTAATACCTTTTTGATTTCGGCAAAAAGGGAAGATTATGTTCGATTTGGAATTTAGCACTCTTGATGAGTATGAGTGTACATTTATGTATATAAAAAATAACTGATTCAGAATTACAGAAAAGTTGCAACTAAGAGTTATGGACTTCCGGAGAAAAGACAGATATGCTAATCTACAACAATATGCATGCTTGTTATATTTTTAGCCTTCTCCGATCTGTGATTTGAGAAGCTCCAAACGAAAAATAATACTCTTTAATTCTCATCAGACAATCAGAACAGATAGCATCGTGAAACAACTTTTTGCTGTTTGCTGGCCGATTTGCCTTGACCGCAGACGCAGTAATCCAATGCACTACACTAACCACTGAGCCACGGTGACTAGACTACAAAAATATACATACGTATAAGTAGCCTTAAAATGGAACAAACAAATCTATATCAACAATACATTTAATAAAACTGTAGAGTAAAAAGTGTTTGAACGCGTATCACGCGGAAACTACTAACTGGATTTTGGTGAAAATTGACAGTGATTACTTTTTTATCCCGACAAATGACATGCTTTTTATGAAATAGTGAAAAAAACTGCATATCTGTAAGTAAAATTATAATTATACAGTCCTAACTCAATAATAGCTTATTGGATTGGAAATCCAAAAATTGATGAATTTAGAAAATTTTCCTGATTCATTTGAGGCATAAATCATCCTTCTGCATTATCCTGGAGCTGAGCTATGATCCAAATAGTTCATGAAATGTTCGCCAACAATTTTCCATCAGCGGAGACCACTGCACAGTGGTTCTACCGTAGGCCAACAGACCAAAAGTAGAAAAATTCACTGTAAAAGTTTTCACCCAAAACCACTTAAAATAGCTGAGAACAACCCAAAGGTAATATTAAGGGGACCTTCTGGTCTAGCGCCATTTAATTTGGCGAGTTTTTAGAATCGTTTTTTTTAATGAAAAAAATGAGCAATAGTATTTAAACTTTGTAGATATATTTTACTACATTAACAATATCCAAAAATATTAAAAAAAATAATAATAATAAATAAAAATAATGATCGAAATCAAAAAAAAAAACAAAAAACATTTTGTATTTTGAATGTAGTTATCGCAGGAACTAGAATGAAAAAAAAAATAAAAATTGACAAAATGGCGCGTTGTTGAAATTTATGTTTCGAAAAAAAAGCCGTTTTTCATTACCTTTTGTATGTTAAAAGTAAGAAGTATTCAACGTAGAAAATTTTTTTTAGTTTCGACGATAAGCACTGGTTTACTGAAATTTGAGACGAATCGGTCGAGTAGTTATTTTTGTCTCACATCGTGCAGAAAAATATAGTTTCGAGATAAATGAGTTTAAACTTATTTACTACTGCTGTAATATTTCTGTATGCAGAAAATATAGGCTGAAGAAGTCAAAATACTGGAAATATTAATACGAAAATTTAACAGTATACTCTTAAAGGCCTATACTTTTGAAATATCAAAAAAAATCGATTTTTTGGAAAATCTAGACCAGAAGGTCCCCTTAATGAGAAAAAAAAAGGATCCGTTAACAGTGTGACCATTCGATTCTTTTAAAAATATTCCATTTGATCCGAAAAGTGGAATATTTATATTCCACTTCAATATTTTTATATTCCACTGGGTACAGAACGACCTCAATAAAATTAACTAATAGAAATTCGGACAGTTGTCAAAAAATTCAGTTGTCAAATGTGAAACAAAAAATTAAACACCTCACCTCATATTATTAAAGAAAAACATTTCTTACGCTGTTAAACAAAATATATATATTTTGAAAAAAGCTTCATAGGTACAAACATATGTTAAATTGTAACTTTTTTAAACTATCTAATCTGAGTCTTTGCATGTAGGTTTTTTCTTCTTCCAATCAACATTTCTTGTGTACTGAAAAGAGAAAATAACCGTGATTTGAAACGGACTATGTATAGTGCAAAACGAACACCTGCATAGAAAAAAGCCGGCTTAATCAGCTGCGGAAATTTGCGGATTCCGATTAAATTCAGCTCTTATTATTTTATTTCAGGTGCTATCTTGTACAAGATGTTATGTTTACTTAACCATATAGGCAGACGTCTGCTTGAGTATAAAAAATCTGATCTGCAATCTTTTTCGCCTGATTTTTCGAATAGCCTGGCATTTAGTCTGATGGAGGACCCGGCATGCAAGGTAATGAATGCTCGTTTTTGAATGATTCTTGTGTTTCAATTAACTTTATACCAGGAAAACTGTAAGTCATAGGTAAAAACTTTGTATGGTGAATTTGTAGGCGACATTATGGCGCACTAATACTAATAAAAAAAATTAAAAGCACACTTTCCCGAGATAAATGCGATTTTCACAAAAATTGGTAAAAAAAATTAAAAAAATCTGCGTTTGAAGACCAAAACCTCAAAAATGAAAGTACGCATGGTAATTTTTTCAACTGTGATAGGCACTAATCAATTGTATATGAAACGGGCCTACTTTGGTTGCTCTAAGTTTAATACGCTCGAAGTTATAATTGAATAACTGTTGGTACCGTTTTCCCTGAAGGATATTTTTTAAACACCCTGTAGCTCAGTGAGTGTTCAAGTTAGACCCCCGCTCCTGTACGATTTTTTTCATATCATTAACCAATGAATTAGATCCCAAAATATATGTATCCCAAACCGGACCACCCTGTATACCGTATACCGTACCGTACCGTACCGCAACGTACCGTTATCTCGAAAGCGTGACTTGATAGAGCAACACGTTGAAATTAAAATAACTGAGTACTCATGATGTTAATGAAACAACCATTTTGTATAGGGATTTTACATAAGTACTTGAAAATGGTGGCTGCAATTTTTGTCTATTACATACTTGTAATGAAGATTAATGCTAAAAACTATACAGGACTATCCATCTGGCAAATGGTTAAGTATTTGAACATGTGTTTTGATTGAATAAAACCAAATAAATTGTTTTAGGAACTCGTTGGTTATTTGTCGAGAATTATCTGAACTGTAAAAAAAATAAGTATTTTTACAACAAATGCCACTGCAAAGGTAACCAACAACAACAAGTGGTAAGACAGCTTAGTCGATAGAGGAGTAAATGACTTATGCAATTTGAGGACATTTGTTGAATCTATCGTTGTGGTCACAATATATGTATGTATATATATGAGCGCGATCTGTCAACAAGTTTGTTTACAGCAGCTGGTTGAATAAGTTCACTTCGGCAGTGCGTCACGATTTTTTCAAATATTGATCAAAGAGTGTGCATTAAATTTTGTGTTGCAAACGAAATTTCGTGTGCAGACACATTAAAAAAGGTTAGTAAAGGCTTTTGGTGATTCGATATTATCAAAAACACAAGTGTGTGACTGGTACAAATCATTCAAGGAAGGTCGTGAATTGATTGAAAACCAACCACGGTCCGGACGACCGTCGACCTCTTCAACAGATGAGAACATCGATAAAGTGAAAGAAATAATGCGATTTTGGTGGTGACTTTTGGCTTTTACATGACGATAATGCTCCATCGCATAGACCATAGAGCAACAATTGTGAACGAATTTAAGGCCAAAAACGCAACAAATACCATCGATCAATCACCGTACTCGGCTGATTTAGCTCCGGCCGACTTTTTTTTTATTCCCAAAACTAGAATTGTCGTTGTACTCGATTTGAGCCATAAAACAAAATTCGTGGAAGGATCTGAAGGCTATACCGGAAAGCGCATATAAAAAAGGTTTTGAAGATTGGAAAAAGCGTTGGCATTATGTGTGTTGCATTAAAGGGGGCCTACTTTGAAGGCGACAATATAAATATTGATGAATAATTGAATATTTCATGTTTTACTTAAAATTTCCGGAAAATCTTTTGGCATAATGTATGTATGTATTTTAGGATATATATATACTCGTACAAATGTATATGCAGTTTGAGTTCATGAACTCTGACTGCGACTATCAAATATGTATATTGTTGAGTCTTAAAATGGTTTCAAAATGGTCCACTGTAAGAAAATAACCAACTTATACACTGGCATACATATGTATATTATATATGTGCATACGAACACCCTGTAGTAAAACGGACAGAGCTCCAGACTTTATTCGTTTTTTTTTTGTTGCTCAAAAACAAGAAAATACAGGTAAAGTCTCATGTCTTTAAAGTTATCAAAGATTGCCTGCATTATAAAGAAAGACATTTTTTATTTCCAAGCTTATGACAGCTTATGCGAATCTGGATAGTAGTGAGCGTAGTGTGGTGTGAATTTTCTCCATCTCGTATTGGCGGTAGCCAACAGAAGTTACTACAGTGAAAGATAATAAAATTTTCTCAAATTAATAAGTCCTATCAATAACGACTAAAAAGCTGAACTATAATAGTCGAAAACAATTGGAAGCTACTGTCAAAATCCTACGTTGAGGCACCGTTCAGACACTACCAAAACCGCACGGTTGTAACCGCGCTGTCCGAACCGCTGAATATTATAATATGTTCAGGCAGCTGCAGTTTGCGGGCGGTTTGAGTGCGGTTATGGACGAAGTGTTCACCTCATTTCAAATATGGAAATCGAAGAAGCAATATGTATTAAAAAAGAAAAGTATAGACAGGTTTGAAACCGCGCGGTTTCCGCCGTGTCTGAACGGGGCCTAAGAACGGAAGCGATTGGCAGTGAGTCAAGTCAGAGTCAAGTCATTTTGCCTCCCATTTGCGAGTTGTTTTGCTAAATTAGTAAAATCGAATAAAAATAATAATAAAATAAAAATGATCCTTTTTTTCGTACAGCATTTTATTTTGCTGAACAAGATTTATTAATTGGGAAAGAAAATTGTAATTCTCTGCAAGCCATTTTTTTAAGTTCGACGTAGGTGTGTAAATTAAATCTAAGAACAATTATTCTTTTAAATAATAATTCTTTTAACTGAAAATTGTAAATAAAACCAAATTTCTTTTTTGCAAACTTCCATTTTTAAATTTACACAGTTTTACATAAAAAAGGGGAACATGATTAACATTAGAAACTTCTTATATTTTTGTTTTAACACTGAATTTCAGCATTCTACTACTTAGTTGGCGCTACAGCTCGAGGTGAACCTGGGCCTGCTTCTCGCAACCATTTGTGTGTGCGTGTTATATTTTTGCATGAATGGAAGGGACCTACAGTTTTTTGCCGACTCCGAACGGCGAGTTGAGAAGCTCAATCGTGACAAATGATACTCTTTGATGCTTGTCAGGCATTCGAAAGAGGTGGGCACTGTGAAAAACTTTTAGGTGTTTGCGGCGGGATTCGAAACCAAGACCGCTGGCTCAGTAATCCGACGCACTAACCACTTGCGCTACGGTGCCCAGCAGCATTCATATTCATAATACCGTCATTATCTCTCAATGTGTTGTCTTATCAGCCAAGACTTCCAACTCGCAGACATGATTGCAGACACATTGATGCTAATGCGAAAACCAATACAATATGATTTGATTGCCAGATTATAAAGTTTCTAAAGAGATATTGATATTTTCTGTTTTGACGACTTTGCACTCCATCTAGTGTAGTTTAGTGGAATGTATTCTTCTCATATTAAAATAATATACAGACATGTAAAGATCACGTTTGGAAGATTATAATTGAAGTGAGGTTATACTCAATATTAACTACTGTAAGATTGTGAAATTTTTTTCAATTTTGTTTCTATACCGCTATAGATAACCATGGGCGTGTCAAAGAAAATAAAAATTAAAAATGTTGTCATATTCTATTCATATCGCTAGTGAGTTCTCGAAGACTTCTTAATCTATATAGCTTGCATTTAATTTTTATTTTATTTTACAGAAAAATTTTTTTTATAATTTGTTTTTGTTTTATTACAACATGATGATTATGACTCAACGTTTTGGAATTGAATGAACATATACAAAAAAAAAAGTCTGGCCTAAAACAATATCAATAGTTGATCTCCTTTCACACACATCCAAACACAAAAGCACTCAAACGAAATTCGCAGAATTACTTATATTCCGTTGTAAAATAAATCCTTTTTATCAGGTTTATGATACCAAAACCGATACCGATAATGTTTGATAAGATAGTCTAACACTAGTGAATCATTTGAAATTGCACTTGTATTTTCCGATCCACTTCTTAAAATATAATTTAATATTTTTCTTTTTAGGGGTATGTATTTAAAAAAAAAACGTGTACACTCACTTTCTTTGAATTTCACTATGAATTCCAATAACTTTACAAACACAAAGTCTTTTAGTGTAAAATGAAAATAAAAGTGGTATCGTTCGTTTCAACCTAACACCTTATTCCACTTGTCGTTCTAATCGTACTGAATTTTCACAAACCGCACCTAACTAGGCGGTGGCCCAACCTGTTAAGCTTTAAAAAAAACCCTTTATGAAGATAAGATTAGATAATATGTAGCGGTAGAACAGTAATCAGGTAGACGAGTAGGTTTACGCATTTCGCTTTATCTTTTAGTTTCTGCAAAATTACAAATTTTTGTTTCCATTGTTTTTTAGATGCGCATGCTCAGGTGAATGGTTTGATAAGCATTTTCTGACATGTGTGTAGGTTATGCCTTAGGTATTTCGTTTGCAATTCTATACTGTTCAGCTAGTTGTGCATCTTTCAGAATGGACATAATAAGTAAGTGGTTCTTGTAATTGATGATAACGGCAATTAAGTTCACAACTGGGTGACACGTATTGGGTGGTAAATTATTGTTTTTAATCAAGTTTAAAGCATTATTTCATAAACAGTTCAGGCAATAGAACAAAATTCGACACTCACGCCATATAGACGGGAACAAGATGTTGGTACCTCTTTGTAACTTCTTAAGCGAAGAAGAATACCCTCCTTAACTGATACAACAATAATGCATTACCGGTATCCGACGCTCTTAATCTATGCAATCCGGCCACGGCATATCTAAATAAATGAACTTACTTACTTTACTTAACGGGCTCCCGACCCGTGCAGAGTCTCTGCCTAAGATACGGCAGCCTTCCACTCTCTTCGATCCCGGGCACGCTGCCTCCAGTTGTCTAGAGTCTAGACCAAGCGCACTGGCATCCGCGGTAGCTTGGTCCTTAAACCGTAGGTTCGGTCTTCCTTGTTGTCTCGAACCTGGGGGCTGTGATTCGTAGATCCTCTTTGCTGGAGCATTGTTGTCCTTTTGCTCGATGTGGCCCAGCCAGTGTAGTCGACGTGTTTTGGCTTTTCAGACTACATCCACATCTTGGTACAGCTCACAGAGTTCGTAGTTATATCTTCTCCTCCATTCGCCATCCTCGCATACAGGACCGAATATCCGACGAAGAATTTTTCTTTCGAAAGTATTCCAAATCTGCTCTGCTTTCCTGCTAATCGTCCATCACTCGGTTCCATACGGCAGAACTGGCAGGATCAATGTTTTGTAGAGTATGAATTTCGTCTTCCGAGTTAGGTGTTTTGAACCCATTTGTTTTGCCAAAACGAGGTAGCGGCGGTTTCCTAGGGTAAGTCTTCGTCGAATCTCCACTAAGGTGTCATTCGGGGAGTTGATGTTCACTCGGAGGTAGGTAAACTCCTTAACCACTTCGAAGTTAATGTTGCCAACAGTGACATTTTGTCCTAGGCGGTGGACAGATGTTTCTTTGTTTGTTGACAACATGTACTTGGTTTTGTCATTATTTACTTCAAGGCCAACTCGTTTCGCCTGTTCTTCAATTACCGTAAAAGCCTCTAACACGGCGCGCTGGGAGCGACCGATGATGTCGGTGTCGTCCACGTATCCCAGTAGTTGGAAAGATTTGTGAAAGATAGTGCCTTCCGTGTTCACACCTGCCCTGCGCACATCTGTTCCAGCACAAGATTGAAGAAGTCACATGACAGCGCATCTCCTTGACGAAATCCGGTGCATGTTTGGAATAGTTCGGAAGAGCTGTTTCCAAATTGCATGTTGCACCGCGTGTTTTTCAGCATCATGCGGTATAGCTGGATCAGTTTAGCTGGGATCCCGAATTCGGCCACCGCATGGTAGAGCTCAAGACGATGAATGCTACCATTATGCGGTTTTGAAGTCGATGAAGAGATGATGAGTCTCGACTTGAAATTCGTTGGTCTTCTCCAGGATCTGCCTTAGTGTGAAAATTTGGTCGATCGTCGATCTGTCGGGTCGGAAGCCACACTGGTACGTGCCGATTAGTCTGCTGCAGAAAGGTTTCAGACGTTCACACAGTATGTTGGATAGGATCTTATATTCGACATTAAGCAGAGATATGCCCCAGTAGTTCTTGCAAGACATAGGACCGCCTTTCTTGAAGATAGGGCATATAGAGCTGATATTCCAGTTATCGGGCATGGCTTCCTTCATCCATACTTAATTGATGACTTGGTGCATTCACCCTACCAAAGCATCACCACCATGTTTGAAAAGCTCTGCTGGTAGACCATCAGAGAACAGAGGAGCCAACTTTGACTTGGGGTCTACAACAGCACTTATGCTGCTGTTCTGCATCGTATTCCTTACGCCACGAAACTGACCTACTAAATTGTATTGGTCTGTGCGATGTTTCTGTCGAAATTGTGCCGCCTATCCACAGTCGTCCGGGCAACATGGAAGATTAGCTGATCTGTCCGTGATCAGGCCCTGTGGTTGGATAAATGAACGCTTCTAGGGGAACTAAGCCGTTAAGGCACATTCTTTCGTTGTACGGGAAATTCAGGTAATACGCTCCGAAGATCGAGTTATTCATCGAGCTTATTGTTATTGCAATGTGCTTTTAAGTCATCTTGATCAGGAATTTATCCATGCTGATTACGTTCGCCCTTTTGTATAGTATAGAATATAGCCGAGGTAGGCATGCCTGTCGTAAGAGGTGACTAAAATCCAATCTCCGTATACCGAGTGTATAGCGTATACAAGAAATGCAATGGATAAAACAAAGAGATTAATTACCCCAGCTGGCAGTCCAGCTTTACTGGAAAATCCACCCTCTTCGGAGGTCGGCTCTACGGATTCTGGGGAGAGCCATTTATTGCAATCCAATGACCCTTTCACAAGAAGTGCAAGGGTATCTCGATCTCCTCCATCAAGATCGAATAACTCCGGGAAAAGAAGTCCGCCGGGAGCGCCGGAACGCGAAAATCGGGACTTAGCGAAATACAAAAGCTTTGAGGAAGAAAATAAAGTACTCAGAATAAAGCTTAACGAAATGGATATACTCTATCAAGATCTTAAGAAAGAGATAAATCTATTAAAAGAAGAAAACAAGGTTCTAAAGAACACACAATCGCAGCAAGAGCGCGAATGTAGTGCGAATGAGCACTACTAGAAAGTCGGGATTACCACACCGATGAAGAAGAGCTAGCACGCGAAACGAATCGGGTCCCAAATAAAAGACCTTCTAAAAAACGAAGAGCCGGTTCTTCGCCCGAAGTCGAGTCCTTAAATGAAGAAAAGCGCAAGGAACCGCAAGAAAATCAACGTAAAACGCAATTTCGTTTACCGCCACCAATAAACGTCGTCGGGATAATGGAATATAATAAGTTGCATAGCCTCCTTAAAGGAACGATAACATCGAAATTTAAGGTCACATCTTTGAGGAATAATGCGTGGAGGATTAACGTCGACGACCACGATGACTACCGAGCAGTGTCCCAAAAACTTAATATGGATAAGATTCAGTGGTATACTTTCGAAATCAAGTCAGAAAGGCCATATCGTGTTGTAGCAAGGGGTCTTCATCCCTCATGCACCAAAGAAGAGGTTATGAGCGACCTTCAAGTCAAAGGCTTTAAAATTCTTGATGCCGTTAATATCATCAAGAAGGAGAAGCAACAATCTGAAATAGATACAGACATATTGGTTAGGCGTGGACTTCCACTTTTTATGCTAACATTCGATAAATCTGACAGCATCGACGATATCTACCGAATTAAAACGATATTGAATATCGTGGTCAAAATCGAGCCCATGCGTAGAAATTTAAAAATAATTCCGCAATGCAAACGTTGCCAAGGATTTAATCATACTCAAACGTACTGCATGGCTGGATGTTGTGGAAGTAGGGTAGGCACTGATTGGCTTTAACTTGGCGAAGCCCAGGGTTGTAACTGTTACCACACATCAATTGTGCTTATTTTACCTCCAAGTGGTAACCATCGGCTACTGGTCGCTGCCCACCCGGGCTCGACTTGCTAAACTTATAAGCGTGAGTGCTGATCTAGAGAAAATAGCAGTACTATAATCACGTCAGCGGACGAGTTCCCTCGATGGAACCAACGGTGGCGCTAGATTTCCAGAACGGAAACAAAACCTTATCTGAGCTACTCCGACATATTCGGAGCTCAGGTCGATAAGGATTTCCATGTACTGGTCAGGGTCTTGGAAAAGAGATGGTGGCGGATGAGCCCTCACTGGGACAACGGCAGCGCTCACATCCCCGAAGCGGGTTACTGACATCGGTTTAAAACCGGCCCCTCGTCCTAGGGGTTTAAAAAAATGGAACTGGCCCTCCAGGTTGGGGGTTGTGCCGTCGGGGTAACTTCCTTACCACGTAAAAAAGAGATAGTTATGAGAGAGACACTAGCCTCGGATAATGGACCTACTCATTTAACACCACGACCCGGAACGTCCACGGACTACGACCTAAGAATATGCACCTGGAATGTGCGTTCACTGGACACTCTTGGTGCTATTCAAAAACTTGAATCTGTCCTCACGCGGTACAAGGCAGATATTACCGCGATCCAGGAGATACGATAGATAGGATCAGGTATGCAAAAAAAGGAAAATTGCGACATTTATTACAGCTGTAAAAAAAGACTGCACATGTTAGGATGCGGATTCGTCGTGGGAAATCGGCTACACTCAAGAATAATTGACTTTAAGCCGATCAGCGATCGCCTGGCTGTAATCCGCATCAAGGCAACATTCCAAAACATCAGTGTAATATGTGCACACGTCCCTACCAACCAAGCCGGCAAATTATAGAGGCTGTGAAGTAGCTAAGGAGTTGCGAAAACGGAGAGATGCACCCCATAAGCCACAAAATAACATAACAAGACCGCTAACTAAGGCAAATGGAAAGATCGGTCAGGGGAACGTAGGCAAACAAAAACCACCGGGTACAGAGCGGAAACAGGATGTAACAATAGAAAAGCCCTCGACTTCTGGACTTAAAAGAAACTGTACTGAAAAGCCTTTAGAAAAGACATCGGGTAATAGCCGTCGGACTGCAGGAGTGCAGACCTACGCCCAGTCTGCAGCATCCCAAAAATCAAAAAACCTCGAAATCCGGACGAACCCTGCTTCTCAAGTTTTCTCAATTATTCTCGCGAAACTTGAAGAGCAAAGCAAAATAAATAAAATTATTCGCGACAGGTTGGTTAAGCTCGGGAGTTATTCACGGAAAAAGCGTACTTCACCACATTAATGAAAAAAGAATGTTAAAAATATGTACTTGGAATGCAAACGGACTTTTGCAAAAACTTGACGAATTGAAATATTCATGCGAGAAAAAGATATTGACATTTGCTTGATTTCCGAAACTCACGAAAAAAAGGAATCGCATTTAAAAATAAAAGGCTATATTGATTACCACGCTTGCCACCCTTCGGGAAAAGCGAGAGTCGGATCTTCCTTGTTCATTAAAGACTGCATTGAACAATGTGAAGACCTAAAGATAGAGCTTGAAACCCTGCAACTGTGCACAATTCGAGTTAAAAATAATCAGCGTATAATTTAAATCTCATCTATCTACTGTCCACAGCTTGAAAAAAGTGATTTTACTAACTTATTTAAATCACTGAAACCTAATTTTATTATTGGCGGTGATTTTAATGCGAAACCTACGTTGTGGGGCTCTAGATACATTTCGCAAAAAGGTAGAATGCTCTATGGGGTAGGCATGGAGTACAGTTGTGATTTCCATTCGACGGGCAAACCGACTTACTGGCCAGCTGATACTTTGAAAATACCTGACCTGATCGATTTCTTCGTGGTGAAACGAATATCCAACAACCACATAAAAGTTGAAGAGAGCTTTGATCTGTCGTCTGATCATTCCCCAGTTATTTTGACATTGAGCGAAAAACTAGTATATAACCGCGAGCCAGCGAAATTAACTGGTAGAACAACTAACTGGGAAGGCTTTAGGAACGAAATCGAAGTAAATGTTGAACTAAGCGTACCGCTTACGACACCCTATGAACTCGAGGTTGAAGTCGACCGCTTCGTTGAGATAGTACAGCTCGCCTCTTGGAATAATATGCCCAATCCAAGAAAAACGCCGGACAAATACGGTCTACGATATCCTTTTGAAATAAAAGAATTAATCAGGGAAAAAAGAAAAGCGCGTAAAAGATGACAACAGAGTCGTGCTCCACAGCATAAAGCATATCTAAATCGTCTTTGCAATTCGTTGAAGAACAGCATTAAGGATCTTAAGAATCTTGCGATAGGCTCTTACCTTGAAAGTCAAACAGCGAAAAAAGATTCCAACTATTCCCTTTGGAAAGCTGTAAAGGGCACCAGAAGGCCCAAAATCCCCGCGCCGCCACTTAAAATAAATCAAAATGAATGGGCAAGGGAAGATAATGAAAAAGCGGATATTTTTGCCACCCATTTGGAAGAAACCTTTAAACCGAACGATGGTCAAGTGGTTCGCGACAACATCAACATCACGAGGATGGTAGTTCCACCATCTGACGATTTAACGCTCACATCTGCGACGCTTAGAGAACTCGAACGTGAGATCGCGAAACTAAAACCTAAGAAAGCTCCTGGTTATGATTTGATTACCGGAGAAATTCTCAAAGCCTTACATAGAAAAGCATTAATTAAGCTTCTCCATATTATAAATGCTGCACTCAGATTAAAACACGTGCCGAGCCAATGGAAAGTTGCGGAAGTCATAATGGTTTTAAAAGCAGGAAAGCCGTCATATGAAGTAAAATTGTATAGACCAATCTCGCTTCTTCCAGTCATAACCAAAATTTTCGAGAGGATATTACTAAGGCGACTTCAACCGGTTATAGAAGAAAATAATCTCATCCCTGACCACCAGTTTGGGTTCAGAAGTAAGCATTCAACTATTGACCAGGTGCATAGAATTACTAACGTAATCGAAAAAGCACTAGAAGAAAAAAAGATATGCTCAACCGTATTTCTTGACGTCTCGCAAGCCTTTGATAAGGTGTGGCACGATGGCTTGAAATGCAAATTACGACAAGTACTCCTCGTGTACCTATACGAGATTCTGGATTCATATCTCGAGAATAGACTCTTCCATGTTAGAAATGGAAACAAATACTCAGAGCTAAAATAAATTTCGGCCGGCGTACCGCAAGGAAGCGTTCTGGGGCCGCTTCTTTATCTCTTATATACTCGTGATATACCGAAAGAAGATGACACTATCCTTGCTACGTTTGCCGACGACACCGCTATCCTAGCAGTAGGTAAAACAATCGAGGAAACGACTGCCAAACTGCAAAACGCATTGAATAAAGTAAATGAATGGACGAGGGACTGGCGGATCGCCCTTAACGGAACTAAATCTGTTCACGTGAATTTCACTTTCACAATTAATGACTTGCCAATTTTTATAAATTTGGCCCTAATACCCTTTACAAATGAAGCCAAATACCTGGGAATGACACTCGACGCAAAGTTGAAGTGGAATTCGCATGTGAAAATGAAACGTAAGGAATTAGAAATCAAATATAGAGAAATGTACTGGTTGATCGGGAAACATTCCCACCTCAGTACCGAGAACAAACTGCTTTTATACCGTATACAACTTTGGGGTTGTTCCAAGAAAAAAAAAGCCAATATTTTACAGACCTTTCAAAATAAAGTGCTTAGAGAAATTGTCCAAGCACCGTGGTATTCTAGAAACGACGATATCCACAGGGATCTCGGAATTCCGACAATCGAAGCTGAAACTAAAAGCTTCGCGCGAAAGCATAGAAAGCGACTAATCGGACATGTTAACAATACAGTCCTACTAATTTTGGATGAGAGCAATTTATTGCGCCGACTACAAAGGACAAAACCTTTTGACTTGGCGAGATAAGGATTAACCGCATCTAAATTGCGGAACATGCCGGATCTTTCATTGGAAAATAACCTGCCAAACGTTTATATTTCTTGATGGAAAAATTGCTTGGTAAAAATAACTTAGTTGCAGTATCTAACAAATTTATAGTTATCGAAGGGAGGTGTTTTTGGTCAGTAAGAATCTGACACTACTATGAGCACGCGCTTGTTATTCTCATAGTGTCTATGGAAGATTTTTACCTACCCTCGGAAAAAATAAAAAAAAAAATTGTAAAGTATTCATTGGATTAGAATTTTTTGTACTCGGCCTCTGGTGTTCTGTAAAAATAGATTGAATTTAGACAAGCCCACACATGGGTCTTCCAAATGCGATCATTGGCGGGTTAAGGGCCATGTAGTAAAGACAAAAGTTTTGGCTAGATCAGCATCTATGTATATGTTTGTTAAATAAGAGATGATAGTCTAGCGAAAGCCCAGTCTTCTAATCATCCACAATAAAGGATGTAAAAGTAATTTGTATATCAAACTAAAGATCAATAGCAAAGGTTTTATGAATTCCTAAGCTGAAAGCATTTTCCCACTACGAAGCATTTATTTTACTGCAGCGGAAAAGTGTTGGAGACTTTCTTGCAAAATTTCACGACCATTTTCCACACCCATGCGTCTCTGAGTCAAACGGAGCTAGTCGAGGTAAACATTAAGCCAACACGTAACCAAAGAAGATGGTCTCAAAGATAATCTAGCTGCCGAAATGATTAGTGGCATTTCAATTTTAGTGAAGTGTAACTAGGGGTGGTTTAAAACGTAGAAAAAAACGTTAATGCTTTAAAAATCAAACAATATGCACTGACTAAAATGCCTATTTTCGGTCTAGAGGCGTAAGTAGGGAAGAAAAACGAAAGATGTAATATAATAATCCTGAAAGAATTATTGATCGAATAGTGATAGCTTAAATAATGTCGGTCCAGTAGTTCCGAGTACGCATATTGCTTGGGTATAGTATTACTTACTTAAGGTGGCGCTACAACTCGGTGTAAACCTGGGCCTGCTTCTCGCAGCCATTTGTGTGTGCGTGTTAAATTTTTGCACGAATGGAAGGGACCTACAGTTTTTTGCCGACTCCAAACATCGAATTGAGAAGCTCATTGACAAATGCTACTCTTTGATTGCTTGGCAGACAATCGAAAGAGCTGGCAACCGTAAAAAACTTCTTTAGGTGTTGGACCCGGGCTGGGATTGAACCCGAGCAGTATGCGTAGCAGCCCAACGCACTAACCACCACGGCCACGGCGAGGTCGAGGCGTTGGCGTCTACAACGCTCTTCCGAAGTCAAACGTCAATCAAGTATTAATTGTTTTAAGAATTACTGAATTTCAAACGCAATGATATCAAAGAATTCAAAGGATTGTATGGGATTTGGCCATTTTCTGGTGGCTAAATGACTTCAGACTGACTGAAACAGTACCGTGGATGGGGAAGAATTTCCAATCCTGAATATAAAAGCTTTTGCACTGTTGCACGTGAGGCTTAGCATTGACATGTAATAGTATCGTACCATGCCATTGCATGCACTACTTATGTATGTAGTGAAATTAGAAGATTGCACTATCAGCTTTAATCAAAAACATTCACATTTAAAACGCCTTAGACCATGGATTGACGAAAGGTTACTTATAAAAATAAACAAAAAAAAAAAACGCATTACGAAAAAAATGTAAACGCCATCCTAGAAACCAAACGTTGAAAGATTGTTATCTTAAACTGAATGAAGAATTGAAGAAGGAAGTTAGACTATGTCGCGATACATACTTTGGAACCAAACTCCAAAATTGTAAGGGCAATGTCAAAAATAAGTGGAGAGTAGTAAACGACATCCTTAATAAAGTCAATGCTACAAACGATGTTCCCAAGTTTGATGTTGATGGTATTATGATATCAGACCCAGTAGTTATTGCCAATCAATTCAACTTGTTTTTTATTCTGTTGCAACAGAATCGAAACCTTCTTCCTTCAAATACAACTGTAACTGTAATATCTTTCCAGATATAGTTGAAGATATATCCATAAATAATAGTTTTGTCTTTCAGCCTTTCACACCTGCTGAAATCCATAAATGTATTATGTCGCTCGACAATAAGAACTCTTGCACCTCCGATGGTATAACTAACTGCCTTTTAAAACGTATTTCTTTCTATGGAATTGAAGTCTTATGTTATTTGTTTAACTTGAGTTTTGAATGTGGCAATTTTCCTTCTTCCATGAAAAATGCTGAAGTCATTCCCCTATTTAAGAAAGGTAACAGCCTTGTTGTTAAACCAAGTAAAATTCAATTTCCGAATTCTGAACAAATTTATTTCACGTCTTAAACGTGTTAAGCGTTTGCTTTATGTTTGTTAAAATTTCCTAAAGAAAGGATATAAAGATATTTTTTACAATATGAAATTACAAAATTAAATTTTTTCTTACGTTTAGTATGGAACTTAAAGTTTAACACATGTTGTACGCTTCAGCGTTTTATTTAAAAAGAAAGGTTAAACTATGCATGTCAAAATGGCAGGCACAAAACTTAATATCAGTTCACAATAATATAATAAAGACGCCATCTACTTTATAGTAGCGCCGATGTTGCCAGGTTCCTCAACACTCCCCCCCGGTGAGTTAGAGTAATGGTCTTGCTTACCCAAAACTTCAGAACCAGCTACATCCAGTACTGCTAGTTTGGAAACAGGCCGAACATAGACTCCAGATTGTGTCTGAACAAGCGCACTTCTTATTTTGCCATCTCGACCAGTGTTGACCTTTAGCACGCGACCCTTAGGCCATACATTTTTGGCATTCTTTTCATCAACAATTACCACCACGGCATTCACAGAAATTGGCTTTGTAGGCTGGAACCATTTTGTCCTTCTGGTGAGGTTCGGCAAGTATTCACGAATCCACTTTCGCCAGAATGAATTACTGAACTGCGCAGCCATCTTCCAGTTTTGCTTAAGAATAACGTCCTCATCAGTAAATTCTCCCAATGGTTTTGAACCGCTTGAAGAGCCCAACAAAAAACGGTTAGGAGTTAAAGCTTCGTCATCCTCAGTAGATACCGGAACATATGTTAATGGACGTGAGTTGACAATATTCTCAACTTCGGCCATCATCGTCAGCAGCAATTCATCACTTGGATTTCTGGTAAAAGTAATTTGCGCAAGCGTTTGCTTAACCGAGCGTACTAAACGCTCCCAGCTACCACCCATGTGTGGCGCTGCTGGAGGAATGAATGACCATTTGACCCTTCCCTCACCTATGCCTTCAACCAGTTTCTTACCGTCAATTTGTTCAACCGTCGCTCGCAATTCTCGGCTAGCACCTCGAAAATTCGTACCGTTGTCCGTATAAATTTGTAATGGCAATCCTCTTCTGGCAACAAATCGGTTCAAAGCCTGGATACATGAGCTGGTAGACAGAGAATGTGCGACCTCCACATGAACCGCTCTTACCGTCAAGCAGGTGAAGAGCACACCCCATCTTTTTTCCACTCGGCGACCCACTGTTATAGACATCGGTCCAAAATAATCTATGCCAACGTATGAGAAAGGCTTTGTAAACGTCTTTAGCCTTGCAGGCGGCAGCTCACCCATAATTGGAATCGATGGTTCAGCTTTCTTGTTACGACACTCTTGGCAGCGGTGTTGTACTTTCTTCACCATGACGCGTAATGCTGGAACATAAAATCGCTGGCGTACTTCATTTACGACGGTTTCGTTATATTGGTGTTTGAATTTTCGATGATAGTGATCGAGAATCAGATAAGTAATGTAGTGCTCCTTTGGCAGTATGATCGGCCTTTTGGTGTCAAATCCCGCTTCCATTGATGCATCTATTCTTCCAGAAATTCTAAGCACTTCATTCTCATCTAGATAAGGTGATAACTTATAAAGCGTACTTGTCTTTGGTATGATGGCTCGCTCTGCTGTAGTCGCTGCTTTAAGAATGCGAATCTCTTCACCAAACACCTCTTTCTGTGCCTGTTTCCACAAGAAACGCTCAGCGTTGTTAACGAAATGTTGATACTGAAGATCTGGCTTCCTTTGTATATACCACTCAATGAAAAGGCAAACTCTTGCCATGGTATTAAGTAATTTTTTCCACCTTGAAAAGTTACGAAAATTAATCAAACAATGCTGATTGTTTGTCGTATGATGAAATTGCTCAACGGATTCGTCATTTGTAAAATCGGGTTCAAGTTCACAACTTGGCCAGCACTGCTCTTTAGACCACAGAAAGTCAGGACCTTTATACCAATGACTTTGCGATGAGAAGTCGAAGTTCATTCGGGTCCTAGTAGCTTCATCTGCCACATTAAGCTTTGTAGGTACCCACTTCCACAATGTTGCGTCAGTCTTTTCAAGAATTTCGCCAATTCTTAATGAGACGAATTGCTGGAACTTCCGACTAGGTGATCTTATCCAATAAATTACAGTTTTGGAATCGGTCCAATAAACTTGCCTTGTAAACCTGATGGAATGGCTTTCAATTATTGTGGATGCTAGACTGCTTCCAAGAACTGCAGCGTCGAGTTCCATACGTGGTATCGAAATGTGACGCAGTGGTGCTACCTTGGTTTTCGCAGCAATTAAACGGCATTCTAATTCTTCTCCGATCGCAATTCGGACATATGCTGTTGCAGCCAAAGCCTCCTCGCTCGCATCACAAAATACATGGAGTTCGACCCTGTCAGCGTTGGCAAAGTTGAGCACTGTCAAATAAGTACGTGGGATTTTAATATTATTTATTTCAGGTAGTAGGCGCAGCCACTTACTCCATATTGCAAAATGCTCAACATTTATTGGCTCATCCCAGGTTACACTAGATCTCCAAAGTGATTGAAGCAAAATTTTTAAGTTGACCAAAACGTTGGCAATTAACCCTAAAGAATCATAAATTCTCATTAATAATTGAAGAACTTGCCTTTTCGTTGGTATTTGCTTACCAATCATTACTTCAGAATTCATTCGATTACTGTTGAATACGAAAAAAAATTCATCACCTTTTGGTGACCACCATAGTCCGAGCACCTTTTCTGCGTTTGACATCGGTATGTTGGAATCCGTATCAGCTTTATTGTTCTGCAATATCTCCATCAAGCTTTGCGAGTTAGACCGAAAATTTCGGATTTCAAATCCGCCTTGGCTATGTACATAAATAACGTCCTTCGCAATTCTTACTGCCTCCTCTTCATTGTCAAAACTTGCTATAAAATCATCAACGTAATGATCTCTGATAATAGCATTGGCAGCATCGGGAAATTGAAGATTGAATTCTTCAGCGTTTCTATTCTTGATGTACTGTGCACAAAATGGTGAAGACGTCGCACCGAACGACATTACTTGAAGAACGTATGTTTCAACTTCGTTTGTTTTCGCATTTCGCCAAAGGAATCGTTGCGCTTCTTGGTCTTCACTTTTTATGCGGACCTGGTGAAACATTTCTTTTATGTCCGCACATAGGCCCACCTTTCGCTCCCTAAATCGAAAAAGAATTCCCAGAAGTGGTGATGTAATATCTGGACCAGTCAACAAAACCGAATTAAGAGAAATACCATTTACATTTGAAGCTGCGTCCCATACGATGCGTATTTTGTTGGGTTTGTTCGGGTTGAATACAGGGAAAATTGGTAAATACCAGGTTTTCTCCGTCTCCACGGCTTTTGAATCAATTTTCCGAGCGTAACCTTTGCGTATATAATCGTCTATTAAATTATTAAGTAATATGTGAAGATTCGGTTCCCTTACCAATTTCTTTTCCAAGCATTGTAGACGACGTTGCGCATTTATTAAGCTGTTGGGCAATTTCAGATTTTGAATCTTCCACAGCAAAGGCACTTCAAAACCCTTTCCAACTCTATTTGAATAAAAATCGAGAATTTGGTTCGCCATTTCCTCATCTGGCGATAAAAGTGACACCTTTTTCGTCCCCATGTTTTCCACTGCAAAATACTCTTTCACACAGGCGTTTAATAACATATCATCATCTTGTCGGCAGTCACAAATATGAAGCTGATAATTTGCGCTTAAATTCTTCATCGACGAAGAGTCGCACGGGCCAAATACCACCCAGCCTAACCGCGTTTTTGTTGCCACTGGTTCGCTTGCACGTCCTTCTCTAGTTCGTAGTGGTATTCCCAAGTTCCAGTGCTTTAAACCTATTAAAAGACGAGGTTCCGCATTTACAAATGAGCTCAATCGAATTCCCTTCAAATGTTTGTACCTTTCGACTAATTCCAATGAATTAATTGTTTGCTGCGGCAAATCCAAGTTTTCCACTGTACGCACGCCACTAATTGAATATTTTACTTTCAAATTATCGCCCGAAATTAAAACATCAACATCGAATTCAATTCTTCACGAACTACATTTGACGTCCACTTTAGTTGTAATGGTAGCTGTTTCCCTTCAATGCGTAAATCATTTGCTAACTGTTCTTCTATCAATGAAGTCGACGATCCATCGTCAAGAAAGGCAAATGTTTTTATTTTTGTTCCATCTCCATACAATGTAACGGGTAATATTCTGAAAAGAATTGTATTCTCCTTCAAACGAGTGTGACATAAAGATGATGGTGTTGGTGTGGCCGCAGCCGATGTAGAAAAAGGTTTACTTTCGTCGACAACACTAGGAGCCGTGGTAGCGGTTGCGGGATTGCGAATTGGAATTGCTGCCGTCATCTGTGTGCGCGAAGTTTCAGCATTTGCTTGTGCGTGTGCATTTCTGTTGCTATGAAGAAGTTTATGGTGGCGGTATGAGCACTTGTTTTCTCCGCACAGCTGATTCGATCGACATTGATTATTGTGGCGACGAAGACATGTACGGCAAAATTGTTTTGCTTTTACAACTGACCAGCGTTGCGATACAGTGTAGTCAAGAAATATTTTACATTTATCGACAGAAGAACAGTTTTGATTGCAGACTTTGCAACTTTTGGTTGGTAAATCGTTATGAATATTTAAAAACGATCGTTCTTGTCGTGATCTATGTTCTAATTTCTTCTCTTGTGCTAAAGGATTAGAGAACGAAACATCATTCGCCGCTCGGCCAACTTCAAACAACCATGAACTAAATTGAGAAATAGTTATCTCAGTGAGTGTCTGCTTATAGATGGACCAGTTAAGACGAAGCGTGGGTGGTAACTTCTCTACTAATTCCTGCAGTAAAATCGGATTATTCAAATGCGAGGAACAACCACTCACTTCCATTGTAGCACAAATATTTTCAACGTCAAGTGAGTATCTAACGATTGAATCTAATTTGTCCACCTTTGGTGGTGGATCGTGCTTGAGTTTATTAAGCAATGTATTAATAATTATTTCAGGGCGTCCAAACATCATTTGTAATGTGCTTATTATTTTTTGAACTTGACCTGGATGTGACAACCGACAGCGTACAGCATCGAGCGCTTTTCCTTGGAGGCTTGCCCGAAGACGTCCCAAATTTTCTTCGTCTGAGAACCCACAAATTTGTGTACTACTTTGGAAGCAGCTTATAAATAAGGCCCAGTCCTCGGGATCACCATTAAATTTGGGCAGATCTTTTGGTGTCGACTGGCGGGCGGCCATTTGGCGCTGCGTCAATCTAGGTGCTTCTTGAAATTCGTAAGCTTGTCGAGGAAAATTTTGATCTTTTGCAGTCAATAAAGTGTTGTTGTGTTGTAGTTGTGGATTAACGCCGATCCAAGTATTATTAAGCATGGTGTTGTTTGGTAAATATGATTTAAGCGTTGGATTTTCCTGTCCGGTTTGCCATTTCAGCCAATTTTCCACGTGGTTTTTTGAGGTTGTAGGCTGTTCATCATCATTGACTTCGTCGTCGTCATCGCTGGATGCGAGAATTTCTTCGAGAATTTGATATTTTTTCGCTAAGAATTTCTCTTCCAGTTGTCGCTCTTCTTCCAAGCGCTTCATTTGAAGAGAGATTCTCCTACGAGATGAAGATTTGGAAGCTATCGACAGAGGCTTTTGAGGCATTGAGTTTATTTGTACGCCACCTTGAGAACTTGCTGCAATATCTTGTGAGGGTTGAGCTGCACCGTGAGTTGGTGGAAAATTATATTGGGGTCGCGGAGCTCCTTGAGTAGGGAGTGCAACAATTTGATTTGATAGGACTGGAACTAATGGTTCGCCGTTAGTTGTTATATTATTTTTGACGGGTAGATCTCTATTAGAGACTGACGGCGGCGGTGTTCGCTGCATTTTCTGGTTATATTTTCTTAGAAGGCACAGGGGGAAGAAGGGTTCAAATGGTACTCACCTTGATTTCCAAAAATGAAGAAATAGGCTACGCTCGTGCCCAGACGTCAGTTGTATGATATCTGAAGATTGTGCGTTTGAAGCGTCTCTAACGCTGATCCTGGTGATCTTCTGATTTCAGATAAACGAAATTTTAATGTTGTTAAACCAAGTAAAATTCAATTTCCGAATTCTGAACAAATTTATTTCACGTCTTAAACGTGTTAAGCGTTTGCTTTATGTTTGTTAAAATTTCCTAAAGAAAGGATATAAAGATATTTTTTACAATATGAAATTACAAAATTAAATTTTTTCTTACGTTTAGTATGGAACTTAAAGTTTAACACATGTTGTACGCTTCAGCGTTTTATTTAAAAAGAAAGGTTAAATTATGCATGTCAAAATGGCAGGCACAAAACTTAATATCAGTTCACAATAATATAATAAAGACGCCATCTACTTTATAGTAGCGCCGATGTTGCCAGGTTCCTCAACAAGCCTGTTAACCCAATATAGGCCAAATTCCTTTCTTCCAGCTCTTTGTAAGCTGTTTGAAAAGTTGATGATATGTTGATATGTTAGCTGTATCTTTTAAGAGAACACTGTTAAAAAAAAAATTTGCGAATGTTTTACTATAGGTTAGTGCACTCAAAACTCCAGTACGGTATTGCAAGTTGGGGTAGAACTTACAATAGCATAACTGAAGCTCTATATCCCAAAAACATATAGTAAGAATAATTTGTAGGAAAGGTCGATTAGCTCATAGTTGGCCACTGTTTCGGGTCATAAGTATACCTCCAATAAAACATCTGTACGTTTTCAAAGTTCTCAAAGTTTTTTTCATGCGAAGCGGTAACAGCGCTAATCTAGGATGTTCAAATATATACAGCTTACGAAAAAATGACATGTTAATATCTAATATTCCAATCTAAAAAAAAACTTGCTGTTCAAAATTTTATACTACGGCAGCCCCTGGGCTCTTTAATAAATTACCAATCGAAATCAGACAGATAGTTCAACCGGCTCTATTTCTCAAAGAACTAAGAAATTTCGTTTTTAGTATGGATATGGATAGTTCAGCAGTCAAAGCTTTTGTTAACTCAAATATCTAATACACAAACATTTTCATAGAAATGCTTTTCATTTTAAAAAATTATTTTTGTTCTTATTTTGGTGTAAGTCCCATAAATTATTATTATTATTGCTATTATTTGGTAAAAATTTTTGTTTCATTTTTATTACTGATTAAACCCCACATTCATTAAACATTAATTATTATTAATTATTATTATAATTGCTATTATTTGTTAAACATTTTTTGTTTCATTTTTATTACTGATTTTACCCCACATTCATTAAACATTCATTAAACATGTAATATTTTTTTTGAAGGATCATTCGCCTCTAGTTTCTTATGAACTACAGAATGATGCCCATTATTTAATTTGTTTATTAATTATTAAATAACATGTATTATAAAATGTAAATGTAAATAAATAAAATATTAATAAAAAAAAAAAAAAGTCAATTTCCTCAGAAAATTGTATGGCGTTTATCCTTTCTCGTGGTTAATGTATCAAAAAGTCCATCAGACTGTCACCATAAGCTTTTCTATGGTTGGTGTGGAATTGGGGATGTGTTTTATATTTGCATATATACATAGGTCAATACATAATCCACTTTTTACCACAGGTGATTATCCGGTACAAAATTCTTTGATTAGAGCCTACATTTTCCGTCCTGCAGTTGAGAATTTGATAAAATTCTTTACCATTTAACATGAAAGAAACATGTCCGTTGGATCCCGATTTTTCTTTCGTTTGTTTCCCTAAATATAGAATTTATTAATAACTCGACTCCAGCGCCACCTATCGGGTCCAGATTTTGCAGTTTTCTCTTTTGGAACAACATTTATTGTGAATATGAGATATTTTGGTCAATTAATATAGATTTTGTTAATAATTTGACTCCAGCGCAACCTATCGGGACTAGATTTCTGTATAAACCTGAACAAAACAAAACAAAAGAAAAATGAATTATGAAAATCGGCCCAGCGGCTATCGAGTTATAACGTCATTGAGCTTCACCCCGAAGGAATTATAAAGGGTTTTCCAATAAGAGGTGTTATTTTGGTATTCAAAGAAAAATGCTATTTTTTGAGATAAATGATCGGATGTTTATTTTATAATAAAGAGGAAGGTATGCCGTTAATATTGAAAAACAACATCAGCCAAATGGCTACCACGAGCACGCATACAGGACCATATCCTTTCCATAACCTTTCCTTTCCATAACCAAATCGCAATCCCCAAAGGAAGAAGTCGCAAGGTGTTAAATCACAAGATCTTGGTGGCCAATTGTGATCACCTCTTCGAGAGATAACACGGTCCGGAAACTTTTCCCGTAAAAGATCAATGGTTTCGTTGCTTTTCACCGTAACTGTTGATCCAACCTCATTTTCGAAAAAGTAAGGTCCAATGACCCCGCTGGACCATAAACCGCACCAAACAGTCACACGTTGAGAATGGAGAGGCTTCTCAACAATACTTCTTGGGTTTTCCGAGCCCCAGATGCAACAATTTTGCTTGTTGACGTAGCCACCGAGGTGGAAATGGGCCTCATCAATCAAGATGATTTTTCGATGGAATGCCGGACCATTTTCATGCATTTCAAGGACCCAATCAGCAAGGACACGACGTTGTTGATGATCGGCCGGCTTGAGTTCTTGTGTAAACTGAACTTTATAAGCCTTAAGATCCAAGGTTTTATGCAAAATACGGTGTAATGACGTTTGTGGAATGCCCAATACCAAAGAACGACGAGGAATGGACAAACCTGGGTTTTCTTCAACACTTTGGGCTACAGCAGCAATATTCTCAGTTGTTCTTGAGCGAAGTGCACGGGTTTTAATCTTCACATCACTAACTTGTCCCATCAGCTCGAATTTTTCCACCAATTTCTGTATTGCGGTCCGACAAGGTGCTTCAGGACGACCAAAAAATGCTTTAGTTTTGCGAACTGTGACTGCAAGATTTTCACCATTTTTGTAGTGAATTTTAATAATTTCAATGCGTTGTTGAAGCGTGTATCGTTCCATTTTTAGTAATGGCGTAGTTTCTACTTGTCAAATGTCAAAGAATAAAAGCTTCAAAAGTGACAGCTACCGAAATAGCGGTCCATTCACAATAACACCTCTCATTGGAAAACCCTATATAATAGATTTAAATTTCAATTAAAAACACATACCTATATAATGATTCTGTATTTCGGAACCCTAAAAATAAACAAGAAAAGGTCTCTTCAGCATGAAAACACATTCTTTAAAATAGATGTCAACTTTACTAACTAAAGATATATGTATATATATATGCACACTTTTGCAAGCATAACTATAGGTATCAAAAGATAGCATAAGCCAGCAATGATAAGTAAGCCAGCAACATACATAGAATATGTATGTATATCGATAGATCGCTGATTGGTAGAAGAGCCTGGACCTAAGCTCGAAACCTCTATGGCCTAGCTCGATAGCGTCCTCACAAGAACCACTGAGAACACTATAAATAAACTTAAGGCGACTATGTAAGTTTTTTACTTGAATACTGCCGAGCTAAGTTAGAAGCTAAGCTACCATAACCATATACAACTTTTAATCCGGACAACTTGCAAAGACTGATAGTATTTATCCAGAATTCATCAACAATTGCGGTAAAAACACAAAGGCTTGGTTGTACAATTTTGTTACTCAGAATCAAACCAATGAGTTTTATAAAAAAACGAAAACTATAAATATTTTATTCTGGAAACCGGAAAATCAGACAATCTTACAGTACCACACCGAGCTGCATAGATTAGGTTCTGAGTTTATTGAATGCAGCTTCTAAATTAGGCAAGAGAGTCTGGCACAACGGCATGACCTATACGCTGTTGAGAGTAGAGCTCTGCTCAAAACAGCGAATCACATAAATACATACTCAACATCGAATTCAATTCTTCACGAACTACATTTGACGTCCACTTTAGTTGTAATGGTAGCTGTTTCCCTTCAATGCGTAAATCATTTGCTAACTGTTCTTCTATCAATGAAGTCGACGATCCATCGTCAAGAAAGGCAAATGTTTTTATTTTTGTTCCATCTCCATACAATGTAACGGGTAATATTCTGAAAAGAATTGTATTCTCCTTCAAACGAGTGTGACATAAAGATGATGGTGTTGGTGTGGCCGCAGCCGATGTAGAAAAAGGTTTACTTTCGTCGACAACACTAGGAGCCGTGGTAGCGGTTGCGGGATTGCGAATTGGAATTGCTGCCGTCATCTGTGTGCGCGAAGTTTCAGCATTTGCTTGTGCGTGTGCATTTCTGTTGCTATGAAGAAGTTTATGGTGGCGGTATGAGCACTTGTTTTCTCCGCACAGCTGATTCGATCGACATTGATTATTGTGGCGACGAAGACATGTACGGCAAAATTGTTTTGCTTTTACAACTGACCAGCGTTGCGATACAGTGTAGTCAAGAAATATTTTACATTTATCGACAGAAGAACAGTTTTGATTGCAGACTTTGCAACTTTTGGTTGGTAAATCGTTATGAATATTTAAAAACGATCGTTCTTGTCGTGATCTATGTTCTAATTTCTTCTCTTGTGCTAAAGGATTAGAGAACGAAACATCATCCGCCGCTCGGCCAACTTCAAACAACCATGAACTAAATTGAGAAATAGTTATCTCAGTGAGTGTCTGCTTATAGATGGACCAGTTAAGACGAAGCGTGGGTGGTAACTTCTCTACTAATTCCTGCAGTAAAATCGGATTATTCAAATGCGAGGAACAACCACTCACTTCCATTGTAGCACAAATATTTTCAACGTCAAGTGAGTATCTAACGATTGAATCTAATTTGTCCACCTTTGGTGGTGGATCGTGCTTGAGTTTATTAAGCAATGTATTAATAATTATTTCAGGGCGTCCAAACATCATTTGTAATGTGCTTATTATTTTTTGAACTTGACCTGGATGTGACAACCGACAGCGCACAGCATCGAGCGCTTTTCCTTGGAGGCTTGCCCGAAGACGTCCCAAATTTTCTTCGTCTGAGAACCCACAAATTTGTGTACTACTTTGGAAGCAGCTTATAAATAAGGCCCAGTCCTCGGGATCACCATTAAATTTGGGCAGATCTTTTGGTGTCGACTGGCGGGCGGCCATTTGGCGCTGCGTCAATCTAGGTGCTTCTTGAAATTCGTAAGCTTGTCGAGGAAAATTTTGATCTTTTGCAGTCAATAAAGTGTTGTTGTGTTGTAGTTGTGGATTAACGCCGATCCAAGTATTATTAAGCATGGTGTTGTTTGGTAAATATGATTTAAGCGTTGGATTTTCCTGTCCGGTTTGCCATTTCAGCCAATTTTCCACGTGGTTTTTTGAGGTTGTAGGCTGTTCATCATCATTGACTTCGTCGTCGTCATCGCTGGATGCGAGAATTTCTTCGAGAATTTGATATTTTTTCGCTAAGAATTTCTCTTCCAGTTGTCGCTCTTCTTCCAAGCGCTTCATTTGAAGAGAGATTCTCCTACGAGATGAAGATTTGGAAGCTATCGACAGAGGCTTTTGAGGCATTGAGTTTATTTGTACGCCACCTTGAGAACTTGCTGCAATATCTTGTGAGGGTTGAGCTGCACCGTGAGTTGGTGGAAAATTATGTTGGGGTCGCGGAGCTCCTTGAGTAGGGAGTGCAACAATTTGATTTGATAGGACTGGAACTAATGGTTCGCCGTTAGTTGTTATATTATTTTTGACGGGTAGATCTCTATTAGAGACTGACGGCGGCGGTGTTCGCTGCATTTTCTGGTTATATTTTCTTAGAAGGCACAGGGGGAAGAAGGGTTCAAATGGTACTCACCTTGATTTCCAAAAATGAAGAAATAGGCTACGCTCGTGCCCAGACGTCAGTTGTATGATATCTGAAGATTGTGCGTTTGAAGCGTCTCTAACGCTGATCCTGGTGATCTTCTGATTTCAGATAAACGAAATTTTAATGTTGTTAAACCAAGTAAAATTCAATTTCCGAATTCTGAACAAATTTATTTCACGTCTTAAACGTGTTAAGCGTTTGCTTTATGTTTGTTAAAATTTCCTAAAGAAAGGATATAAAGATATTTTTACAATATGAAATTACAAAATTAAATTTTTTCTTACGTTTAGTATGGAACTTAAAGTTTAAGACATGTTGTACGCTTCAGCGTTTTATTTAAAAAGAAAGGTTAAATTATGCATGTCAAAATGGCAGGCACAAAACTTAATATCAGTTCACAATAATATAATAAAGACGCCATCTACTTTATAGTAGCGCCGATGTTGCCAGGTTCCTCAACAAGCCTGTTAACCCAATATAGGCCAAATTCCTTTCTTCCAGCTCTTTGTAAGCTGTTTGAAAAGTTGATGAAAAAACGTATCACTTCATTCTTAAATAAAAACAATTTTTTTTAGAAATGAACAGTTTGGCTTTCGTGAAGCAAGATCTACTGAAGATGCTATTCTTAAACTACATACTACTACTTGTATATAGAGAAATCATTGATAGTTTGAACAATAATAACCCTAACTTAGTACTCTTCATTGATATAACCAAAGCCTTTGATATGGTAAATCACGATATTCTCCTTAGTAAATTGTATAGGGCTGGATTAAGGGGTATTATTCATAATTGGTTTTCGTCGTATTTGTCGGACAGAACACAACGAGTTAAACTTCGTGGAATCTTCAGTGCTGAGTTGGAAATAAAAATTGGAGTTCCACAAGGTTCAGTCTTGCGACCATTATTATTTTTAATGTATGTCAATCCATTGTTCTACCAGAATCTCAGCAGTAGTATTACAGCATTTGCTGATGATATGGCATTAACATACAATACCAAAAGCATTTTTTACTCAGTAATCAAGTTACACAAGGACTTAAGTACTCTACGGCAATGGTTCGCTAAGTATGAGTTACTTATAAGCAACAAAACAAGGCTTATGATTTGTAGCCTAAAAGAACCTTATCCACCTGACTGTGATGCTATCTTCCATTCTAGCTCTTGCACAAAATGATCGCTACCTATCCATACGTGTGGCAAAAACAACTTCAATGAGGATTTAGCATGTAGCTCAAGCTGCTTTAAAATAGAAGGTGTTGATAGCTATAAATATCTGGGCATATTAATAGACAAAAATCTGACTTTTGAATCACACGTGGAGGACTTAAAGCAATATATGTTAGCTGTATCTTTTAAGAGAACACTGTTAAAAAAAAAAATTGCGAATGTTTTACTATAGGTTAGTGCACTCAAAACTCCAGTACGGTATTGCAAGTTGGGGTAGAACTTACAATAGCATAACTGAAGCTCTATATCCCAAAAACATATAGTAAGAATAATTTGTAGGAAAGGTCGATTAGCTCATAGTTGGCCACTGTTTCGGGTCATAAGTATACCTCCAATAAAACATCTGTACGTTTTCAAAGTTCTCAAAGTTTTTTTCATGCGAAGCGGTAACAGCGCTAATCTAGGATGTTCAAATATATACAGCTTACGAAAAAATGACATGTTAATATCTAATATTCCAATCTAAAAAAAAACTTGCTGTTCAAAATTTTATACTACGGCAGCCCCTGGGCTCTTTAATAAATTACCAATCGAAATCAGACAGATAGTTCAACCGGCTCTATTTCTCAAAGAACTAAGAAATTTCGTTTTTAGTATGGATATGGATAGTTCAGCAGTCAAAGCTTTTGTTGACTCAAATATCTAATACACAAACATTTTCATAGAAATGCTTTTCATTTTAAAAAATTATTTTTGTTCTTATTTTGGTGTAAGTCCCATAAATTATTATTATTATTGCTATTATTTGGTAAAAATTTTTGTTTCATTTTTATTACTGATTAAACCCCACATTCATTAAACATTAATTATTATTAATTATTATTATAATTGCTATTATTTGTTAAACATTTTTTGTTTAATTTTTATTACTGATTTTACCCCACATTCATTAAACATTCATTAAACATGTAATATTTTTTTTGAAGGATCATTCGCCTCTAGTTTCTTATGAACTACAGAATGATGCCCATTATTTAATTTGTTTCTTAATTATTAAATAACATGTATTATAAAATGTAAATGTAAATAAATAAAATATTAATAAAAAAAAAAAAAGTCAATTTCCTCAGAAAATTGTATGGCGTTTATCCTTTCTCGTGGTTAATGTATCAAAAAGTCCATCAGACTGTCACCATAAACTTTTCTAGGGATGGTGTGGAATTGGGGATGTGTTTTATGTTTGCATATATACATAGGTCAATACATAATCCACTTTTTACCACAGGTGATTATCCGGTACAAAATTCTTTGATTAGAGCCTACATTTTCCGTCCTGCAGTTGAGAATTTGATAAAATTCTTTACCATTTAACATGAAAGAAACATGTCCGTTGGATCCCGATTTTTCTTTCGTTTGTTTCCCTAAATATAGAATTTATTAATAACTCGACTCCAGCGCCACCTATCGGGTCCAGATTTTGCAGTTTTCTCTTTTGGAACAACATTTATTGTGAATATGAGATATTTTGGTCAATTAATATAGATTTTGTTAATAATTTGACTCCAGCGCAACCTATCGGGACTAGATTTCTGTATAAACCTGAACAAAACAAAACAAAAGAAAAAAGAATTATGAAAATCGGCCCAGCGGCTATCGAGTTATAACGTCATTGAGCTTCACCCCGAAGGAATTATAAAGGGTTTTCCAATAAGAGGTGTTATTTTGGTATTCAAAGAAAAATGCTATTTTTTGAGATAAATGATCGGATGTTTATTTTATAATAAAGAGGAAGGTATGCCGTTAATATTGAAAAACAACATCAGCCAAATGGCTACCACGAGCACGCATACAGGACCATATCCTTTCCATAACCTTTCCTTTCCATAACCAAATCGCAATCCCCAAAGGAAGAAGTCGCAAGGTGTTAAATCACAAGATCTTGGTGGCCAATTGTGATCACCTCTTCGAGAGATAACACGGTCCGGAAACTTTTCCCGTAAAAGATCAATGGTTTCGTTGCTTTTCACCGTAACTGTTGATCCAACCTCATTTTCGAAAAAGTAAGGTCCAATGACCCCGCTGGACCATAAACCGCACCAAACAGTCACACGTTGAGAATGGAGAGGCTTCTCAACAATACTTCTTGGGTTTTCCGAGCCCCAGATGCAACAATTTTGCTTGTTGACGTAGCCACCGAGGTGGAAATGGGCCTCATCAATCAAGATGATTTTTCGATGGAATGCCGGACCATTTTCATGCATTTCAAGGACCCAATCAGCAAGGACACGACGTTGTTGATGATCGGCCGGCTTGAGTTCTTGTGTAAACTGAACTTTATAAGCCTTAAGATCCAAGGTTTTATGCAAAATACGGTGTAATGACGTTTGTGGAATGCCCAATACCAAAGAACGACGAGGAATGGACAAACCTGGGTTTTCTTCAACACTTTGGGCTACAGCAGCAATATTCTCAGTTGTTCTTGAGCGAAGTGCACGGGTTTTAATCTTCACATCACTAACTTGTCCCATCAGCTCGAATTTTTCCACCAATTTCTGTATTGCGGTCCGACAAGGTGCTTCAGGACGACCAAAAAATGCTTTAGTTTTGCGAACTGTGACTGCAAGATTTTCACCATTTTTGTAGTGAATTTTAATAATTTCAATGCGTTGTTGAAGCGTGTATCGTTCCATTTTTAGTAATGGCGTAGTTTCTACTTGTCAAATGTCAAAGAATAAAAGCTTCAAAAGTGACAGCTACCGAAATAGCGGTCCATTCACAATAACACCTCTCATTGGAAAACCCTATATAATAGATTTAAATTTCAATTAAAAACACATACCTATATAATGATTCTGTATTTCGGAACCCTAAAAATAAACAAGAAAAGGTCTCTTCAGCATGAAAACACATTCTTTAAAATAGATGTCAACTTTACTAACTAAAGATATATGTATATATATATGCACACTTTTGCAAGCATAACTATAGGTATCAAAAGATAGCATAAGCCAGCAATGATAAGTAAGCCAGCAACATACATAGAATATGTATGTATATCGATAGATCGCTGATTGGTAGAAGAGCCTGGACCTAAGCTCGAAACCTCTATGGCCTAGCTCGATAGCGTCCTCACAAGAACCACTGAGAACACTATAAATAAACTTAAGGCGACTATGTAAGTTTTTTACTTGAATACTGCCGAGCTAAGTTAGAAGCTAAGCTACCATAACCATATACAACTTTTAATCCGGACAACTTGCAAAGACTGATAGTATTTATCCAGAATTCATCAACAATTGCGGTAAAAACACAAAGGCTTGGTTGTACAATTTTGTTACTCAGAATCAAACCAATGAGTTTTATAAAAAAACGAAAACTATAAATATTTTATTCTGGAAACCGGAAAATCAGACAATCTTACAGTACCACACCGAGCTGCATAGATTAGGTTCTGAGTTTATTGAATGCAGCTTCTAAATTAGGCAAGAGAGTCTGGCACAACGGCATGACCTATACGCTGTTGAGAGTAGAGCTCTGCTCAAAACAGCGAATCACATAAATACATACTCAACATCGAATTCAATTCTTCACGAACTACATTTGACGTCCACTTTAGTTGTAATGGTAGCTGTTTCCCTTCAATGCGTAAATCATTTGCTAACTGTTCTTCTATCAATGAAGTCGACGATCCATCGTCAAGAAAGGCAAATGTTTTTATTTTTGTTCCATCTCCATACAATGTAACGGGTAATATTCTGAAAAGAATTGTATTCTCCTTCAAACGAGTGTGACATAAAGATGATGGTGTTGGTGTGGCCGCAGCCGATGTAGAAAAAGGTTTACTTTCGTCGACAACACTAGGAGCCGTGGTAGCGGTTGCGGGATTGCGAATTGGAATTGCTGCCGTCATCTGTGTGCGCGAAGTTTCAGCATTTGCTTGTGCGTGTGCATTTCTGTTGCTATGAAGAAGTTTATGGTGGCGGTATGAGCACTTGTTTTCTCCGCACAGCTGATTCGATCGACATTGATTATTGTGGCGACGAAGACATGTACGGCAAAATTGTTTTGCTTTTACAACTGACCAGCGTTGCGATACAGTGTAGTCAAGAAATATTTTACATTTATCGACAGAAGAACAGTTTTGATTGCAGACTTTGCAACTTTTGGTTGGTAAATCGTTATGAATATTTAAAAACGATCGTTCTTGTCGTGATCTATGTTCTAATTTCTTCTCTTGTGCTAAAGGATTAGAGAACGAAACATCATTCGCCGCTCGGCCAACTTCAAACAACCATGAACTAAATTGAGAAATAGTTATCTCAGTGAGTGTCTGCTTATAGATGGACCAGTTAAGACGAAGCGTGGGTGGTAACTTCTCTACTAATTCCTGCAGTAAAATCGGATTATTCAAATGCGAGGAACAACCACTCACTTCCATTGTAGCACAAATATTTTCAACGTCAAGTGAGTATCTAACGATTGAATCTAATTTGTCCACCTTTGGTGGTGGATCGTGCTTGAGTTTATTAAGCAATGTATTAATAATTATTTCAGGGCGTCCAAACATCATTTGTAATGTGCTTATTATTTTTTGAACTTGACCTGGATGTGACAACCGACAGCGTACAGCATCGAGCGCTTTTCCTTGGAGGCTTGCCCGAAGACGTCCCAAATTTTCTTCGTCTGAGAACCCACAAATTTGTGTACTACTTTGGAAGCAGCTTATAAATAAGGCCCAGTCCTCGGGATCACCATTAAATTTGGGCAGATCTTTTGGTGTCGACTGGCGGGCGGCCATTTGGCGCTGCGTCAATCTAGGTGCTTCTTGAAATTCGTAAGCTTGTCGAGGAAAATTTTGATCTTTTGCAGTCAATAAAGTGTTGTTGTGTTGTAGTTGTGGATTAACGCCGATCCAAGTATTATTAAGCATGGTGTTGTTTGGTAAATATGATTTAAGCGTTGGATTTTCCTGTCCGGTTTGCCATTTCAGCCAATTTTCCACGTGGTTTTTTGAGGTTGTAGGCTGTTCATCATCATTGACTTCGTCGTCGTCATCGCTGGATGCGAGAATTTCTTCGAGAATTTGATATTTTTTCGCTAAGAATTTCTCTTCCAGTTGTCGCTCTTCTTCCAAGCGCTTCATTTGAAGAGAGATTCTCCTACGAGATGAAGATTTGGAAGCTATCGACAGAGGCTTTTGAGGCATTGAGTTTATTTGTACGCCACCTTGAGAACTTGCTGCAATATCTTGTGAGGGTTGAGCTGCACCGTGAGTTGGTGGAAAATTATATTGGGGTCGCGGAGCTCCTTGAGTAGGGAGTGCAACAATTTGATTTGATAGGACTGGAACTAATGGTTCGCCGTTAGTTGTTATATTATTTTTGACGGGTAGATCTCTATTAGAGACTGACGGCGGCGGTGTTCGCTGCATTTTCTGGTTATATTTTCTTAGAAGGCACAGGGGGAAGAAGGGTTCAAATGGTACTCACCTTGATTTCCAAAAATGAAGAAATAGGCTACGCTCGTGCCCAGACGTCAGTTGTATGATATCTGAAGATTGTGCGTTTGAAGCGTCTCTAACGCTGATCCTGGTGATCTTCTGATTTCAGATAAACGAAATTTTAATGTTGTTAAACCAAGTAAAATTCAATTTCCGAATTCTGAACAAATTTATTTCACGTCTTAAACGTGTTAAGCGTTTGCTTTATGTTTGTTAAAATTTCCTAAAGAAAGGATATAAAGATATTTTTTACAATATGAAATTACAAAATTAAATTTTTTCTTACGTTTAGTATGGAACTTAAAGTTTAACACATGTTGTACGCTTCAGCGTTTTATTTAAAAAGAAAGGTTAAATTATGCATGTCAAAATGGCAGGCACAAAACTTAATATCAGTTCACAATAATATAATAAAGACGCCATCTACTTTATAGTAGCGCCGATGTTGCCAGGTTCCTCAACAAGCCTGTTAACCCAATATAGGCCAAATTCCTTTCTTCCAGCTCTTTGTAAGCTGTTTGAAAAGTTGATGATATGTTGATATGTTAGCTGTATCTTTTAAGAGAACACTGTTAAAAAAAAAATTTGCGAATGTTTTACTATAGGTTAGTGCACTCAAAACTCCAGTACGGTATTGCAAGTTGGGGTAGAACTTACAATAGCATAACTGAAGCTCTATATCCCAAAAACATATAGTAAGAATAATTTGTAGGAAAGGTCGATTAGCTCATAGTTGGCCACTGTTTCGGGTCATAAGTATACCTCCAATAAAACATCTGTACGTTTTCAAAGTTCTCAAAGTTTTTTTCATGCGAAGCGGTAACAGCGCTAATCTAGGATGTTCAAATATATACAGCTTACGAAAAAATGACATGTTAATATCTAATATTCCAATCTAAAAAAAAACTTGCTGTTCAAAATTTTATACTACGGCAGCCCCTGGGCTCTTTAATAAATTACCAATCGAAATCAGACAGATAGTTCAACCGGCTCTATTTCTCAAAGAACTAAGAAATTTCGTTTTTAGTATGGATATGGATAGTTCAGCAGTCAAAGCTTTTGTTAACTCAAATATCTAATACACAAACATTTTCATAGAAATGCTTTTCATTTTAAAAAATTATTTTTGTTCTTATTTTGGTGTAAGTCCCATAAATTATTATTATTATTGCTATTATTTGGTAAAAATTTTTGTTTCATTTTTATTACTGATTAAACCCCACATTCATTAAACATTAATTATTATTAATTATTATTATAATTGCTATTATTTGTTAAACATTTTTTGTTTCATTTTTATTACTGATTTTACCCCACATTCATTAAACATTCATTAAACATGTAATATTTTTTTTGAAGGATCATTCGCCTCTAGTTTCTTATGAACTACAGAATGATGCCCATTATTTAATTTGTTTATTAATTATTAAATAACATGTATTATAAAATGTAAATGTAAATAAATAAAATATTAATAAAAAAAAAAAAAAGTCAATTTCCTCAGAAAATTGTATGGCGTTTATCCTTTCTCGTGGTTAATGTATCAAAAAGTCCATCAGACTGTCACCATAAGCTTTTCTATGGTTGGTGTGGAATTGGGGATGTGTTTTATATTTGCATATATACATAGGTCAATACATAATCCACTTTTTACCACAGGTGATTATCCGGTACAAAATTCTTTGATTAGAGCCTACATTTTCCGTCCTGCAGTTGAGAATTTGATAAAATTCTTTACCATTTAACATGAAAGAAACATGTCCGTTGGATCCCGATTTTTCTTTCGTTTGTTTCCCTAAATATAGAATTTATTAATAACTCGACTCCAGCGCCACCTATCGGGTCCAGATTTTGCAGTTTTCTCTTTTGGAACAACATTTATTGTGAATATGAGATATTTTGGTCAATTAATATAGATTTTGTTAATAATTTGACTCCAGCGCAACCTATCGGGACTAGATTTCTGTATAAACCTGAACAAAACAAAACAAAAGAAAAATGAATTATGAAAATCGGCCCAGCGGCTATCGAGTTATAACGTCATTGAGCTTCACCCCGAAGGAATTATAAAGGGTTTTCCAATAAGAGGTGTTATTTTGGTATTCAAAGAAAAATGCTATTTTTTGAGATAAATGATCGGATGTTTATTTTATAATAAAGAGGAAGGTATGCCGTTAATATTGAAAAACAACATCAGCCAAATGGCTACCACGAGCACGCATACAGGACCATATCCTTTCCATAACCTTTCCTTTCCATAACCAAATCGCAATCCCCAAAGGAAGAAGTCGCAAGGTGTTAAATCACAAGATCTTGGTGGCCAATTGTGATCACCTCTTCGAGAGATAACACGGTCCGGAAACTTTTCCCGTAAAAGATCAATGGTTTCGTTGCTTTTCACCGTAACTGTTGATCCAACCTCATTTTCGAAAAAGTAAGGTCCAATGACCCCGCTGGACCATAAACCGCACCAAACAGTCACACGTTGAGAATGGAGAGGCTTCTCAACAATACTTCTTGGGTTTTCCGAGCCCCAGATGCAACAATTTTGCTTGTTGACGTAGCCACCGAGGTGGAAATGGGCCTCATCAATCAAGATGATTTTTCGATGGAATGCCGGACCATTTTCATGCATTTCAAGGACCCAATCAGCAAGGACACGACGTTGTTGATGATCGGCCGGCTTGAGTTCTTGTGTAAACTGAACTTTATAAGCCTTAAGATCCAAGGTTTTATGCAAAATACGGTGTAATGACGTTTGTGGAATGCCCAATACCAAAGAACGACGAGGAATGGACAAACCTGGGTTTTCTTCAACACTTTGGGCTACAGCAGCAATATTCTCAGTTGTTCTTGAGCGAAGTGCACGGGTTTTAATCTTCACATCACTAACTTGTCCCATCAGCTCGAATTTTTCCACCAATTTCTGTATTGCGGTCCGACAAGGTGCTTCAGGACGACCAAAAAATGCTTTAGTTTTGCGAACTGTGACTGCAAGATTTTCACCATTTTTGTAGTGAATTTTAATAATTTCAATGCGTTGTTGAAGCGTGTATCGTTCCATTTTTAGTAATGGCGTAGTTTCTACTTGTCAAATGTCAAAGAATAAAAGCTTCAAAAGTGACAGCTACCGAAATAGCGGTCCATTCACAATAACACCTCTCATTGGAAAACCCTATATAATAGATTTAAATTTCAATTAAAAACACATACCTATATAATGATTCTGTATTTCGGAACCCTAAAAATAAACAAGAAAAGGTCTCTTCAGCATGAAAACACATTCTTTAAAATAGATGTCAACTTTACTAACTAAAGATATATGTATATATATATGCACACTTTTGCAAGCATAACTATAGGTATCAAAAGATAGCATAAGCCAGCAATGATAAGTAAGCCAGCAACATACATAGAATATGTATGTATATCGATAGATCGCTGATTGGTAGAAGAGCCTGGACCTAAGCTCGAAACCTCTATGGCCTAGCTCGATAGCGTCCTCACAAGAACCACTGAGAACACTATAAATAAACTTAAGGCGACTATGTAAGTTTTTTACTTGAATACTGCCGAGCTAAGTTAGAAGCTAAGCTACCATAACCATATACAACTTTTAATCCGGACAACTTGCAAAGACTGATAGTATTTATCCAGAATTCATCAACAATTGCGGTAAAAACACAAAGGCTTGGTTGTACAATTTTGTTACTCAGAATCAAACCAATGAGTTTTATAAAAAAACGAAAACTATAAATATTTTATTCTGGAAACCGGAAAATCAGACAATCTTACAGTACCACACCGAGCTGCATAGATTAGGTTCTGAGTTTATTGAATGCAGCTTCTAAATTAGGCAAGAGAGTCTGGCACAACGGCATGACCTATACGCTGTTGAGAGTAGAGCTCTGCTCAAAACAGCGAATCACATAAATACATACTCAACATCGAATTCAATTCTTCACGAACTACATTTGACGTCCACTTTAGTTGTAATGGTAGCTGTTTCCCTTCAATGCGTAAATCATTTGCTAACTGTTCTTCTATCAATGAAGTCGACGATCCATCGTCAAGAAAGGCAAATGTTTTTATTTTTGTTCCATCTCCATACAATGTAACGGGTAATATTCTGAAAAGAATTGTATTCTCCTTCAAACGAGTGTGACATAAAGATGATGGTGTTGGTGTGGCCGCAGCCGATGTAGAAAAAGGTTTACTTTCGTCGACAACACTAGGAGCCGTGGTAGCGGTTGCGGGATTGCGAATTGGAATTGCTGCCGTCATCTGTGTGCGCGAAGTTTCAGCATTTGCTTGTGCGTGTGCATTTCTGTTGCTATGAAGAAGTTTATGGTGGCGGTATGAGCACTTGTTTTCTCCGCACAGCTGATTCGATCGACATTGATTATTGTGGCGACGAAGACATGTACGGCAAAATTGTTTTGCTTTTACAACTGACCAGCGTTGCGATACAGTGTAGTCAAGAAATATTTTACATTTATCGACAGAAGAACAGTTTTGATTGCAGACTTTGCAACTTTTGGTTGGTAAATCGTTATGAATATTTAAAAACGATCGTTCTTGTCGTGATCTATGTTCTAATTTCTTCTCTTGTGCTAAAGGATTAGAGAACGAAACATCATCCGCCGCTCGGCCAACTTCAAACAACCATGAACTAAATTGAGAAATAGTTATCTCAGTGAGTGTCTGCTTATAGATGGACCAGTTAAGACGAAGCGTGGGTGGTAACTTCTCTACTAATTCCTGCAGTAAAATCGGATTATTCAAATGCGAGGAACAACCACTCACTTCCATTGTAGCACAAATATTTTCAACGTCAAGTGAGTATCTAACGATTGAATCTAATTTGTCCACCTTTGGTGGTGGATCGTGCTTGAGTTTATTAAGCAATGTATTAATAATTATTTCAGGGCGTCCAAACATCATTTGTAATGTGCTTATTATTTTTTGAACTTGACCTGGATGTGACAACCGACAGCGCACAGCATCGAGCGCTTTTCCTTGGAGGCTTGCCCGAAGACGTCCCAAATTTTCTTCGTCTGAGAACCCACAAATTTGTGTACTACTTTGGAAGCAGCTTATAAATAAGGCCCAGTCCTCGGGATCACCATTAAATTTGGGCAGATCTTTTGGTGTCGACTGGCGGGCGGCCATTTGGCGCTGCGTCAATCTAGGTGCTTCTTGAAATTCGTAAGCTTGTCGAGGAAAATTTTGATCTTTTGCAGTCAATAAAGTGTTGTTGTGTTGTAGTTGTGGATTAACGCCGATCCAAGTATTATTAAGCATGGTGTTGTTTGGTAAATATGATTTAAGCGTTGGATTTTCCTGTCCGGTTTGCCATTTCAGCCAATTTTCCACGTGGTTTTTTGAGGTTGTAGGCTGTTCATCATCATTGACTTCGTCGTCGTCATCGCTGGATGCGAGAATTTCTTCGAGAATTTGATATTTTTTCGCTAAGAATTTCTCTTCCAGTTGTCGCTCTTCTTCCAAGCGCTTCATTTGAAGAGAGATTCTCCTACGAGATGAAGATTTGGAAGCTATCGACAGAGGCTTTTGAGGCATTGAGTTTATTTGTACGCCACCTTGAGAACTTGCTGCAATATCTTGTGAGGGTTGAGCTGCACCGTGAGTTGGTGGAAAATTATGTTGGGGTCGCGGAGCTCCTTGAGTAGGGAGTGCAACAATTTGATTTGATAGGACTGGAACTAATGGTTCGCCGTTAGTTGTTATATTATTTTTGACGGGTAGATCTCTATTAGAGACTGACGGCGGCGGTGTTCGCTGCATTTTCTGGTTATATTTTCTTAGAAGGCACAGGGGGAAGAAGGGTTCAAATGGTACTCACCTTGATTTCCAAAAATGAAGAAATAGGCTACGCTCGTGCCCAGACGTCAGTTGTATGATATCTGAAGATTGTGCGTTTGAAGCGTCTCTAACGCTGATCCTGGTGATCTTCTGATTTCAGATAAACGAAATTTTAATGTTGTTAAACCAAGTAAAATTCAATTTCCGAATTCTGAACAAATTTATTTCACGTCTTAAACGTGTTAAGCGTTTGCTTTATGTTTGTTAAAATTTCCTAAAGAAAGGATATAAAGATATTTTTACAATATGAAATTACAAAATTAAATTTTTTCTTACGTTTAGTATGGAACTTAAAGTTTAAGACATGTTGTACGCTTCAGCGTTTTATTTAAAAAGAAAGGTTAAATTATGCATGTCAAAATGGCAGGCACAAAACTTAATATCAGTTCACAATAATATAATAAAGACGCCATCTACTTTATAGTAGCGCCGATGTTGCCAGGTTCCTCAACAAGCCTGTTAACCCAATATAGGCCAAATTCCTTTCTTCCAGCTCTTTGTAAGCTGTTTGAAAAGTTGATGAAAAAACGTATCACTTCATTCTTAAATAAAAACAATTTTTTTTAGAAATGAACAGTTTGGCTTTCGTGAAGCAAGATCTACTGAAGATGCTATTCTTAAACTACATACTACTACTTGTATATAGAGAAATCATTGATAGTTTGAACAATAATAACCCTAACTTAGTACTCTTCATTGATATAACCAAAGCCTTTGATATGGTAAATCACGATATTCTCCTTAGTAAATTGTATAGGGCTGGATTAAGGGGTATTATTCATAATTGGTTTTCGTCGTATTTGTCGGACAGAACACAACGAGTTAAACTTCGTGGAATCTTCAGTGCTGAGTTGGAAATAAAAATTGGAGTTCCACAAGGTTCAGTCTTGCGACCATTATTATTTTTAATGTATGTCAATCCATTGTTCTACCAGAATCTCAGCAGTAGTATTACAGCATTTGCTGATGATATGGCATTAACATACAATACCAAAAGCATTTTTTACTCAGTAATCAAGTTACACAAGGACTTAAGTACTCTACGGCAATGGTTCGCTAAGTATGAGTTACTTATAAGCAACAAAACAAGGCTTATGATTTGTAGCCTAAAAGAACCTTATCCACCTGACTGTGATGCTATCTTCCATTCTAGCTCTTGCACAAAATGATCGCTACCTATCCATACGTGTGGCAAAAACAACTTCAATGAGGATTTAGCATGTAGCTCAAGCTGCTTTAAAATAGAAGGTGTTGATAGCTATAAATATCTGGGCATATTAATAGACAAAAATCTGACTTTTGAATCACACGTGGAGGACTTAAAGCAATATATGTTAGCTGTATCTTTTAAGAGAACACTGTTAAAAAAAAAAATTGCGAATGTTTTACTATAGGTTAGTGCACTCAAAACTCCAGTACGGTATTGCAAGTTGGGGTAGAACTTACAATAGCATAACTGAAGCTCTATATCCCAAAAACATATAGTAAGAATAATTTGTAGGAAAGGTCGATTAGCTCATAGTTGGCCACTGTTTCGGGTCATAAGTATACCTCCAATAAAACATCTGTACGTTTTCAAAGTTCTCAAAGTTTTTTTCATGCGAAGCGGTAACAGCGCTAATCTAGGATGTTCAAATATATACAGCTTACGAAAAAATGACATGTTAATATCTAATATTCCAATCTAAAAAAAAACTTGCTGTTCAAAATTTTATACTACGGCAGCCCCTGGGCTCTTTAATAAATTACCAATCGAAATCAGACAGATAGTTCAACCGGCTCTATTTCTCAAAGAACTAAGAAATTTCGTTTTTAGTATGGATATGGATAGTTCAGCAGTCAAAGCTTTTGTTGACTCAAATATCTAATACACAAACATTTTCATAGAAATGCTTTTCATTTTAAAAAATTATTTTTGTTCTTATTTTGGTGTAAGTCCCATAAATTATTATTATTATTGCTATTATTTGGTAAAAATTTTTGTTTCATTTTTATTACTGATTAAACCCCACATTCATTAAACATTAATTATTATTAATTATTATTATAATTGCTATTATTTGTTAAACATTTTTTGTTTAATTTTTATTACTGATTTTACCCCACATTCATTAAACATTCATTAAACATGTAATATTTTTTTTGAAGGATCATTCGCCTCTAGTTTCTTATGAACTACAGAATGATGCCCATTATTTAATTTGTTTCTTAATTATTAAATAACATGTATTATAAAATGTAAATGTAAATAAATAAAATATTAATAAAAAAAAAAAAAGTCAATTTCCTCAGAAAATTGTATGGCGTTTATCCTTTCTCGTGGTTAATGTATCAAAAAGTCCATCAGACTGTCACCATAAACTTTTCTAGGGATGGTGTGGAATTGGGGATGTGTTTTATGTTTGCATATATACATAGGTCAATACATAATCCACTTTTTACCACAGGTGATTATCCGGTACAAAATTCTTTGATTAGAGCCTACATTTTCCGTCCTGCAGTTGAGAATTTGATAAAATTCTTTACCATTTAACATGAAAGAAACATGTCCGTTGGATCCCGATTTTTCTTTCGTTTGTTTCCCTAAATATAGAATTTATTAATAACTCGACTCCAGCGCCACCTATCGGGTCCAGATTTTGCAGTTTTCTCTTTTGGAACAACATTTATTGTGAATATGAGATATTTTGGTCAATTAATATAGATTTTGTTAATAATTTGACTCCAGCGCAACCTATCGGGACTAGATTTCTGTATAAACCTGAACAAAACAAAACAAAAGAAAAAAGAATTATGAAAATCGGCCCAGCGGCTATCGAGTTATAACGTCATTGAGCTTCACCCCGAAGGAATTATAAAGGGTTTTCCAATAAGAGGTGTTATTTTGGTATTCAAAGAAAAATGCTATTTTTTGAGATAAATGATCGGATGTTTATTTTATAATAAAGAGGAAGGTATGCCGTTAATATTGAAAAACAACATCAGCCAAATGGCTACCACGAGCACGCATACAGGACCATATCCTTTCCATAACCTTTCCTTTCCATAACCAAATCGCAATCCCCAAAGGAAGAAGTCGCAAGGTGTTAAATCACAAGATCTTGGTGGCCAATTGTGATCACCTCTTCGAGAGATAACACGGTCCGGAAACTTTTCCCGTAAAAGATCAATGGTTTCGTTGTTTTTCACCGTAACTGTTGATCCAACCTCATTTTCGAAAAAGTAAGGTCCAATGACCCCGCTGGACCATAAACCGCACCAAACAGTCACACGTTGAGAATGGAGAGGCTTCTCAACAATACTTCTTGGGTTTTCCGAGCCCCAGATGCAACAATTTTGCTTGTTGACGTAGCCACCGAGGTGGAAATGGGCCTCATCAATCAAGATGATTTTTCGATGGAATGCCGGACCATTTTCATGCATTTCAAGGACCCAATCAGCAAGGACACGACGTTGTTGATGATCGGCCGGCTTGAGTTCTTGTGTAAACTGAACTTTATAAGCCTTAAGATCCAAGGTTTTATGCAAAATACGGTGTAATGACGTTTGTGGAATGCCCAATACCAAAGAACGACGAGGAATGGACAAACCTGGGTTTTCTTCAACACTTTGGGCTACAGCAGCAATATTCTCAGTTGTTCTTGAGCGAAGTGCACGGGTTTTAATCTTCACATCACTAACTTGTCCCATCAGCTCGAATTTTTCCACCAATTTCTGTATTGCGGTCCGACAAGGTGCTTCAGGACGACCAAAAAATGCTTTAGTTTTGCGAACTGTGACTGCAAGATTTTCACCATTTTTGTAGTGAATTTTAATAATTTCAATGCGTTGTTGAAGCGTGTATCGTTCCATTTTTAGTAATGGCGTAGTTTCTACTTGTCAAATGTCAAAGAATAAAAGCTTCAAAAGTGACAGCTACCGAAATAGCGGTCCATTCACAATAACACCTCTCATTGGAAAACCCTATATAATAGATTTAAATTTCAATTAAAAACACATACCTATATAATGATTCTGTATTTCGGAACCCTAAAAATAAACAAGAAAAGGTCTCTTCAGCATGAAAACACATTCTTTAAAATAGATGTCAACTTTACTAACTAAAGATATATGTATATATATATGCACACTTTTGTAAGCATAACTATAGGTATCAAAAGATAGCATAAGCCAGCAATGATAAGTAAGCCAGCAACATACATAGAATATGTATGTATATCGATAGATCGCTGATTGGTAGAAGAGCCTGGACCTAAGCTCGAAACCTCTATGGCCTAGCTCGATAGCGTCCTCACAAGAACCACTGAGAACACTATAAATAAACTTAAGGCGACTATGTAAGTTTTTTACTTGAATACTGCCGAGCTAAGTTAGAAGCTAAGCTACCATAACCATATACAACTTTTAATCCGGACAACTTGCAAAGACTGATAGTATTTATCCAGAATTCATCAACAATTGCGGTAAAAACACAAAGGCTTGGTTGTACAATTTTGTTACTCAGAATCAAACCAATGAGTTTTATAAAAAAACGAAAACTATAAATATTTTATTCTGGAAACCGGAAAATCAGACAATCTTACAGTACCACACCGAGCTGCATAGATTAGGTTCTGAGTTTATTGAATGCAGCTTCTAAATTAGGCAAGAGAGTCTGGCACAACGGCATGACCTATACGCTGTTGAGAGTAGAGCTCTGCTCAAAACAGCGAATCACATAAATACATACTCGTATACACCCATACCTTGCTAAGCGGCCGCTCGTTATACGGCATTTCGCTATAACGGCCTATTTTTTTTATTACTTTTTTTCGGGTCTACGCCAATATTTTTCGTTATAACGGCCAAACAAACACAATTCCCTTAACTGTTCTTACAAGGTTCTTGCTTTACGCTCCGAATCGACAGTTGACACCAAGGAATTGGTGTAAAGCATCAATTTTCGGTTATTCTTTTGAAGATTTTGAACCAATCTAATAGATTTTGTATGAAAACAAAAATTACTCGTTATAAGGCATTTCGCTTTACGGCCTAATTTTCTGGAACGTATCTAGGCCGTTAACCGTGGTATGAGTGTACTTGGTAATCGGTTATGTGTTAACTGCACAGCCATACATTGCTTCAAGTGACCATTTGACCCTCAAAGTATGCTCTGAAATCGGAGATTGAAGAAAATAAGTACATACATACTTTGTTATCACTTGTTTCAATATCTATTGCAAAGAAATTTGTTTGTGGAATTCAATCGTCACATTTGACAATGACAACACACTCATGCGTTGAAAAGTCAACAATTTATTGCACGTATGTTATACATGCGTTGCTACCCATCTGCTTCAGGCTTCAGGTTAACGTTCATATTGTCTATCAGAACAACCCATGTACGGTATATACTCTTTCTGTAATACATAAATAATTGCACTTTTTACTTATAAATAAATTATTAAAATATACTATTTGCTTTTACTCGTCGACAAATCATTTTGAATTCTCGTCTGTCTCATTACATTGCCTAAATGAGTAGCATTGTCTTGATTTGAAAAAAAAACCCTCTCGTCGTCCTTGTTCGTATGCAGTCTGCGTGCCTTTCAATTGCGGTAGGTGCCATTAATTTATTATTATAAACACTACACCCAAAAAATTACAAAACAACTTTCGACTATTTACTGCAGCAGTAGCGCCACAGTTCGTAGCCTACAGCCGACACAGAGCGTAAGTGAGGAGAGTTGTCATTGTCATCCGGCAACAATGGGTCCATTATTCTTAATTTAGACATGTCAACCGAATGTACACAACGGAATCCATAATCCTCGGCAATTGTTCGTCGGGCTACATTATAAATAAAATATTAATAAAAAAAAAAAAAGTCAATTTCCTCAGAAAATTGTATGGCGTTTATCCTTTCTCGTGGTTAATGTATCAAAAAGTCCATCAGACTGTCACCATAAACTTTTCTAGGGATGGTGTGGAATTGGGGATGTGTTTTATGTTTGCATATATACATAGGTCAATACATAATCCACTTTTTACCACAGGTGATTATCCGGTACAAAATTCTTTGATTAGAGCCTACATTTTCCGTCCTGCAGTTGAGAATTTGATAAAATTCTTTACCATTTAACATGAAAGAAACATGTCCGTTGGATCCCGATTTTTCTTTCGTTTGTTTCCCTAAATATAGAATTTATTAATAACTCGACTCCAGCGCCACCTATCGGGTCCAGATTTTGCAGTTTTCTCTTTTGGAACAACATTTATTGTGAATATGAGATATTTTGGTCAATTAATATAGATTTTGTTAATAATTTGACTCCAGCGCAACCTATCGGGACTAGATTTCTGTATAAACCTGAACAAAACAAAACAAAAGAAAAAAGAATTATGAAAATCGGCCCAGCGGCTATCGAGTTATAACGTCATTGAGCTTCACCCCGAAGGAATTATAAAGGGTTTTCCAATAAGAGGTGTTATTTTGGTATTCAAAGAAAAATGCTATTTTTTGAGATAAATGATCGGATGTTTATTTTATAATAAAGAGGAAGGTATGCCGTTAATATTGAAAAACAACATCAGCCAAATGGCTACCACGAGCACGCATACAGGACCATATCCTTTCCATAACCTTTCCTTTCCATAACCAAATCGCAATCCCCAAAGGAAGAAGTCGCAAGGTGTTAAATCACAAGATCTTGGTGGCCAATTGTGATCACCTCTTCGAGAGATAACACGGTCCGGAAACTTTTCCCGTAAAAGATCAATGGTTTCGTTGTTTTTCACCGTAACTGTTGATCCAACCTCATTTTCGAAAAAGTAAGGTCCAATGACCCCGCTGGACCATAAACCGCACCAAACAGTCACACGTTGAGAATGGAGAGGCTTCTCAACAATACTTCTTGGGTTTTCCGAGCCCCAGATGCAACAATTTTGCTTGTTGACGTAGCCACCGAGGTGGAAATGGGCCTCATCAATCAAGATGATTTTTCGATGGAATGCCGGACCATTTTCATGCATTTCAAGGACCCAATCAGCAAGGACACGACGTTGTTGATGATCGGCCGGCTTGAGTTCTTGTGTAAACTGAACTTTATAAGCCTTAAGATCCAAGGTTTTATGCAAAATACGGTGTAATGACGTTTGTGGAATGCCCAATACCAAAGAACGACGAGGAATGGACAAACCTGGGTTTTCTTCAACACTTTGGGCTACAGCAGCAATATTCTCAGTTGTTCTTGAGCGAAGTGCACGGGTTTTAATCTTCACATCACTAACTTGTCCCATCAGCTCGAATTTTTCCACCAATTTCTGTATTGCGGTCCGACAAGGTGCTTCAGGACGACCAAAAAATGCTTTAGTTTTGCGAACTGTGACTGCAAGATTTTCACCATTTTTGTAGTGAATTTTAATAATTTCAATGCGTTGTTGAAGCGTGTATCGTTCCATTTTTAGTAATGGCGTAGTTTCTACTTGTCAAATGTCAAAGAATAAAAGCTTCAAAAGTGACAGCTACCGAAATAGCGGTCCATTCACAATAACACCTCTCATTGGAAAACCCTATATAATAGATTTAAATTTCAATTAAAAACACATACCTATATAATGATTCTGTATTTCGGAACCCTAAAAATAAACAAGAAAAGGTCTCTTCAGCATGAAAACACATTCTTTAAAATAGATGTCAACTTTACTAACTAAAGATATATGTATATATATATGCACACTTTTGTAAGCATAACTATAGGTATCAAAAGATAGCATAAGCCAGCAATGATAAGTAAGCCAGCAACATACATAGAATATGTATGTATATCGATAGATCGCTGATTGGTAGAAGAGCCTGGACCTAAGCTCGAAACCTCTATGGCCTAGCTCGATAGCGTCCTCACAAGAACCACTGAGAACACTATAAATAAACTTAAGGCGACTATGTAAGTTTTTTACTTGAATACTGCCGAGCTAAGTTAGAAGCTAAGCTACCATAACCATATACAACTTTTAATCCGGACAACTTGCAAAGACTGATAGTATTTATCCAGAATTCATCAACAATTGCGGTAAAAACACAAAGGCTTGGTTGTACAATTTTGTTACTCAGAATCAAACCAATGAGTTTTATAAAAAAACGAAAACTATAAATATTTTATTCTGGAAACCGGAAAATCAGACAATCTTACAGTACCACACCGAGCTGCATAGATTAGGTTCTGAGTTTATTGAATGCAGCTTCTAAATTAGGCAAGAGAGTCTGGCACAACGGCATGACCTATACGCTGTTGAGAGTAGAGCTCTGCTCAAAACAGCGAATCACATAAATACATACTCGTATACACCCATACCTTGCTAAGCGGCCGCTCGTTATACGGCATTTCGCTATAACGGCCTATTTTTTTTATTACTTTTTTTCGGGTCTACGCCAATATTTTTCGTTATAACGGCCAAACAAACACAATTCCCTTAACTGTTCTTACAAGGTTCTTGCTTTACGCTCCGAATCGACAGTTGACACCAAGGAATTGGTGTAAAGCATCAATTTTCGGTTATTCTTTTGAAGATTTTGAACCAATCTAATAGATTTTGTATGAAAACAAAAATTACTCGTTATAAGGCATTTCGCTTTACGGCCTAATTTTCTGGAACGTATCTAGGCCGTTAACCGTGGTATGAGTGTACTTGGTAATCGGTTATGTGTTAACTGCACAGCCATACATTGCTTCAAGTGACCATTTGACCCTCAAAGTATGCTCTGAAATCGGAGATTGAAGAAAATAAGTACATACATACTTTGTTATCACTTGTTTCAATATCTATTGCAAAGAAATTTGTTTGTGGAATTCAATCGTCACATTTGACAATGACAACACACTCATGCGTTGAAAAGTCAACAATTTATTGCACGTATGTTATACATGCGTTGCTACCCATCTGCTTCAGGCTTCAGGTTAACGTTCATATTGTCTATCAGAACAACCCATGTACGGTATATACTCTTTCTGTAATACATAAATAATTGCACTTTTTACTTATAAATAAATTATTAAAATATACTATTTGCTTTTACTCGTCGACAAATCATTTTGAATTCTCGTCTGTCTCATTACATTGCCTAAATGAGTAGCATTGTCTTGATTTGAAAAAAAAACCCTCTCGTCGTCCTTGTTCGTATGCAGTCTGCGTGCCTTTCAATTGCGGTAGGTGCCATTAATTTATTATTATAAACACTACACCCAAAAAATTACAAAACAACTTTCGACTATTTACTGCAGCAGTAGCGCCACAGTTCGTAGCCTACAGCCGACACAGAGCGTAAGTGAGGAGAGTTGTCATTGTCATCCGGCAACAATGGGTCCATTATTCTTAATTTAGACATGTCAACCGAATGTACACAACGGAATCCATAATCCTCGGCAATTGTTCGTCGGGCTACATTTGTTTAACTTTTTCTTTATTTTTTTTTTTGTACTGCGACTCAACATTGTATGCACATCCTTAACCTTAGCCCATGTATCCAACGATGATGGCAACGTTTTCACTTTTGATCCTTGTTGGCAATACATACATTCGTATTCGTACACATTCTTTTTTCTCCATGCACATGCATGCGCCCAATTCTTTTACAAAAAAATAAAGAAAAAGTGTCCTTCCTTATGTGGAAAGTGGAATACAATGTGTCCTTTGAGAATATCTCCAAACTCAACCCCCTACTACGGCCTTTGTTTAATTTTTTTTGTCAAATATTCTCGTGTTTTTATGTTTTTTCTTTATCATAAATAAGTCTTTTGTCATCTGGATTGAGAATATGAAGCAAATTTTCGGCTGTCTCTATAATTTTGGCATATACTTTTGGTACGTGGCTGGAAGGGTAGTGATTTTTTTCCTCTCCTTTTTTTGGCTAGAAACAGGAATCAAATATTGCCAAAAAATTAAAGAAACAAAACCAGAGTCCTTTAAGTATTATACTTTGGCTCACAGAAGGGATGAAAACGAGTGCGAGTATTTTTTTGTGAAAGAAATCAATTTGCACAAAGTAGAGGCGTATCGGTATCGTCCTTTTGCTAAATGGACTTGCAGGTATGGATTTACATCCATATTTTATGGCCATAATAACGATTTGGTTTGGCTTTTCTTTTTTTACACTCACCTCATTGTTTGAAATGTATATTTTGAGTAATGCAGATAAATCCGACATTGCGATGATAGATAATGGTTATAAATAACAGACAAAATGGAAAGTATACGTGAAAATAGATGTCCAATTTTACTGGACGTTTAAAGCTTAATCATATTGCTGACGGCGAGAATGTACAACAAAAACATTCAATGCACACTTGTATCAAAAGTATGGCATATGTATGCCTAACTGAAAATACCAACATTTCTTATCCTAGGGGTATGCGGTATGCCGTATGCTGTATCTACAGTAGTGAGCCGTCATCTTTCTCAAATAGAAAAGGTTTAAAAGTTGGACAAGCGCATCGCTCAATCTGAAAAATCAAATCTGAGATTCTTGCATAGCCATCCACCTCTTTTTCGTTTGGGATCAATCTTGAAGAATCAGGTGTACTGAAATCGATAGTCACATACATACATACATACATCCATTTGTAGTTATTTACTTACTTACGTACGTACTTAGGTGGCGCTACAGTCCGAGGTGGGCCAAAGCCTCAACCAACAACCTCTTCCAGCTACCTCAGTCCTTAGCTAACCGCATCCAGCTGCGCACTTCAAGTTGGTTGAGGTCTTGTTCTACTTGTGCGCGCCACCTTAGGCGAGATCGTCCTCTGCTGCGCTGACCCTCCGGGTAAGAGTCGAGTATTATCCGAGCCGGAGCGTTGATGTCCATACGCTCTACATGTCCCAGCCATCTTAGACGCCCAATGTGCAGTTTTATGACCACGTTGATGTCGCTCCACAGCTCGTACAGTTCGTGGTTGAATCTTCTCCTCCAGAAGCCGTCAACGCAAACGGGACCGGATATCTTACGAAGGATTTTTCTCTGGAAGCGACCAAGGATATCTACATCCGCTTTCGATAAAGTCCATGCTTCAGCTCCATATGACAAGACTAGGATAATAAGGGTCTTATATAGAGTCTCCTTAATCAATTGAGAAAGGACTTTACTACTCAATTGCCTTCTTAGCCCAAACAAACAGCAAGAGTAAACCTTCGTTTGATTTCCGACGAGATGTAATTTTTTGATATTATGGCAGAGCCGAGGCAGGCAAAGTCCCTTACTACCTCGAAGTTTTTTTATTTATTTATTTGTATATTTCATTTCATCAAATGAGTACCTATACATACATCAACTGTTCTCTTTAGACTACTAATACAATTAAAATATAAACTTAGAACTACTGACTAAAACCACCGGAAATGGAGTTCTAAAACTAATTTATTCTTAAATGAACTCCTACTGAGATGAAAATCTAAAAGACTACAATAATTATTTGACTCTCGTAGGCATCTAGAAATTGGTTCATCGTAACCATAATTTGCTCTATGATAAGGTATATAAGATAATGTTACGATCTTAAGACTCATCCAATACACGGGTTAGAAAACTCTGCTTTACCGACCGTGGTAGAAGACGTGGAACTGTCAAAGAAGACAAGAGGTGAAAAAAAGGTCTGTCTGTCAAGAAGAAAACGTGTTTGCGAGAAGTTTGGTGCGCAAGCCAATTGGATAAAATCAAGCAGTTTCTTTTATTAATAAAAAATCAATCTTATACCAAAGGAGTTCGTTTTTTTTCTTTTTACTCGAGCAGCCAATTGACGCAGTAGTGCAACATTGGTGTCAGGTGTGGGGTACTTCGATCGACATCTTAACCGAGTCTTAATCACGTGAAAACTAACCCCAAAGAAATGATGGCCGATTCCGAGGAAGTTGGGAACAAGTTGCAGCAACTTTTGGTCAAATTGGAAAGCCAATCCAAATTATTGACTGAGCAATCAACTATAATGGCTGGCTTACAACTTTCGTTGGAGGAAATGACCTTGCGAGTGGCACAAGTGGAGGCAACTCAGCAGGAATCCTTTAATACACGTATCGAAGCATTAGCTTACCTTTCTACTCCCACAGATCGAAATGCCAATGCAGCCCACCAAGCAGCAAGCAGTCAAGCTGGAAATACGGCCCGTGATTCCTCAATACCAGGAGCACCACCCATGTACGAGACCGTATGCAAACGACGTCTGGTCATGTGTTTTTTGCGGCGGATACTGATACTCCAGTTCAGCAGGAAAATCCTAGACCCACAGCAGCTCCACGTAGGTACAACGGGGCCGCATTCGTCGGACTGCCATAACGAATTACAGTAAAGCCTCGCGAATTCGATGGCAAAACACCCTGGCATACCTACCGCCTACACTTTGAGTCGGTAGCGAGGGTTAATGGTTGGCCTATAGGTTCGAAAGCACTCTATCCCGCCCCGTATCTGCGAGGTACCGCGTTGGCATTCTTCGAGACACTGCGACCAGATATTCAAGACGATTTTACTCGCCTCGATGCGACTTTTGGAAAGCGGCTTGGCAACGAGTATGCTCAGTCGACAGTACATTACGAACTACGTGGTCGAGTACAGAAATCCAAGGAATCTCTAGGTGAACTAGCTACCGACATTCAACGCCTCACTTATCTGGCATTTCCAGATTGTACTGAACAAGCTAGGGACCGCATAGTTCTTGCACAGTTTGTAGATGGAATTTTCGACACCAGAACTGGCTATGGGTTCGTTCGTCGCAACGATTGTGACGAAGTGCTGTATGTACCACGCAGCGAATTTGTTCGAAATCCCACCTTTCGACAAGAAGGCTTGGCAGTTATTTTCGACGTGGAGGCAGCGCGGCTCGGTCTCCGGGCTGTTAGCCTAATAATCAACGAGGACTTCCCTTTACCGACTTCGACTTGCACTGGATTGCAAGACAGTATGGTTAAGGATGTCAAGAACTTGGGAAACCGCGACCCACTAAGTCTACCGGGGCAGAATTAGTGGGGACACCAGAAGCCCCTACACCAGTTCCAGTAATAATCCGCTCTATCAGTAATCCTAATAACCTCGTTGCCCGAATTCAAATCAACAAGGTCAACTGTCTCGGCATCCTTGATACGGCAAACAGTTTTACATCCCCGAGTTATCGAGGAGGTTGAAGGTATCTCACGCAATTATTCAGACTGTCACCGGCGATACAGCACCAGTAGAAGGAATTCTGGATGTCAACATACAGATAGGGAGTTTCATAACTCGACACTCTATGTATATAGCTCCAATTTTCGACGATTGCATCATAGCATGGACTTTCTGCGCAAGTACTCATGCGGTATTAACTTGCGAGATGATACCCTACAAGTCGGTGGGGAGACGATTTGTCTCAATCGAATAAACGCCCAGCACCTTATAGCGTCTAATTCAAGTGAAGTCCACATCCCCGCACTTTCAGACTGTTGGATCCGTTTGCTCACATCTGTGCCTGAAGGAGAGACCGTAGTAGCCACTGCTTTTGAGAAAGTGGAGCGATTACACATGTCACATGCCGTCTGTCAAGGGTTAGAAGGCGGTATATCGGTTTAGTTGACCAATACATCTGCGAATGATGTCTGGATTCCACGAAACTCAGCGATAGCCCGTCTAGAAACTGTACCAGAGATCTTTAATTGTCGACGTATTACGAATACTACAGCCGAGACTGAGCTGTCTCTAGACCTGGCTGAGATGATGAGCAGAAGTGCTATAAGTTTGACTGTTGATGAACAAGAAAGGTTAGACCTATTAGTTTCCCGTAACCATTCTATATTTGCAAATTCCCAAATTGACCATGGGAGGACCTCTATTACGCGGCATCGTATCGACACGGGAGATCCGGCCCAATAAATCAACCACCAAGAAAGCTGCCCTTTGCTCGACGTTCGGAAGCCGAACGAATATTAGATGACATGAAGGCTCAGAAAATTGTGCAGCCCTCTAGAAGCCCCTGGTGTTCTCCCGTGGTCTTGGTACGAAAGAAGGATGGAACACAACGGACTTCCGTAAACTTAACAACGCCACGAAAAAGGACTCCTATCCTCTGCCTCGTGTTGACCTGACTCTGGAAGCGCTAGGAGGATCATCTTGGTCTGCTACCCTGGATCTCCAATCAGGATACTGGCAAGTTGAGATGGATATTAGGGACAAGGAAAAAACCGCTTTTTCCATCGGAACTGGGCTGTATGAATTCAATGTCATGCCATTTGGTTTAACCAATGCCCCCGCTACTTTTCAGCGGCTGATGGACGTAGTGCTTCAACGACTTAATCACACCGTCTGTCTAGTTTATCTGGACGACATTGTCGTCCATGGAAAGACGTTTGACGATCTGCATCGTAATCTAGAGACAGTGTTTCTGCGACTTCGAGAAGCAGGTCTCCGCCTCTCTCCAAAGAAGTGTTGGCTGGGAAAAAGGGAAGTCCAGTTCCTCGGACATATTGTGTCTGGTTCCGGAATAGCAGTTGACCCACAGAAGGTGTCGGCTATTCAAAAGTGGCCCTCACCAAAAAATAAAACCGAAGTCCAGTCGTTCCTGGGTCTTTGTGCCTATTATCGCCGCTTTATTCGAAACTTTTCGGCTATTGCTAAACCATTGACGTCATTGACCGAGAAAAGAGCTAAGTTTGACTGGACCATCGCCTGTGAGGATGCACTCAATCAGCTTAAAGGAAAGCTAACCAGTGCCCCGATACTCGTCCAGCCGACCGAAGACGCCCCGTTTATTTTAGATACAGATGCCAGTCAAAATGCGTGTTGCTCTGTGTTATCGCAGCTGCAGAATAGAGAGGAAAAGGTTATCGAGTATCACAGCAAAACGTTTACACGACCAGAACGAAACTATTGCGTCACCCAAAGAGAACTTTTGGCTATCGTAAAGGCTGGCACCTATTTTCAGCCATACTTGTTAGGGAGACATTTTCTATTATGAACGGACCATAGTTCGTTACGTTGGCTAATCAACTTCCGTGAACCAGAAGAGCAGATGGCTCGGTGGCTCGAACGTTTGCAGCAGTTTGATTTCTCGGTGGAACATCGCCCCGGTAAGAAACACCAGAACGCGGATGCACTGTCTCGACGCCCTTGTGAAGAAGTACATTGTTTACATTTCGCTCGTCTGGAAGAAAAACAATATGCGTCTATCCGGGTTACGATGGTGACCATGGATATCGCTGAACAACAAAAGCAAGATGACCATCTAGCAATCGTACGAGAGTGGGTGGAACAACAGCGACTTCCAACGACGGATGAAATTCGAGCATTACGCCCGAAGATAAAAGCGTACTGGGGTATGTCTGATGTACTGGAATACCGCGATGGAACGCTGTGTAGACGGGTGAACTTAGCTAATGGTGAGTACTTCCAAGTTTTGGTTCCGATTTCTTTGCAGACTGAAATCCTAAAGGCGATGCATGACAGTCCAACTGGAGGTCATTTTGGTATACGAAATACACTTGCAAAGACAAAAAAGCGATACTAATGGATTGGATGCTCGCAGGATGTAGAAAGATACTGCAAAGTCTGTGTATTGTGCCAGCAGCGTAAAGGTCCGGCAACCAGAAACCGCGCACGATTGCAGCCCGTACACGTCGGAGCCCTATTTGAACGCGTCGCCATCGATATATTGGGACCTCTACCAGTCACTACCCAGGGCAACAAATACATTTTGGTATTCTGTGACTATTTTACTAAATGGCCAGAGGCTATTGCATTGCCGGATCAAACTGCGGAGACGGTCGCGGAAGCTCTCATCGTAAATGTTTTTCCCGATTTGGAGTTCCTCTTCAGCTGCACTCGGACCAGGGCAGAAATTTTGGGTCCGCCGTACGCTTAAAAAACTTGGCATCGACAAGATTCGTACGACGGCATTGCATCCACAGTCTGATGGTATGATGGAGCGATTTAATCGCACTCTGTTGGATTACCTGGCAAAATATACTGCAGAAAATCAAAGGGACTGGGATGCTCATCTTCCATTTCTACTATTAGCTTACCGGTCAGCAGTGCATTAGTCTACGAAGCAAACACCTGCATTTTTGGTTTTTGGACGCGAACTTCGCTTGCCCGCAGAACTATACACCGGCTCCCCTCCTGATCGCCCAGCTGCCACATCGAACTACGTAGAGGATTTAGCGACACGTCTGGAGACCGCGTTCAACCGAAAACTGCTGCTGGAGTATACTCGACGGATGAAAGCCCGATACGATCTCAATGCAAAGGCTGCACCATTTGAGCAGGGAGATAAAGTGTGGTTATACGCGCCTAAAAGACAAAAAGGACTCTGCCCGAAACTACAAAGCGATTGGCAAGGTCCCTATTACGTGATCACGAAGATGGGTGACGTTTTGTACCAAATCATTAAAGAAGGAGGGAAGAAACCAGTGGTGGTGCATCGAGATAGGTTATCGCTGTGCCAGTTATCAGCATAGTTTTCTTTCATTTTAGCTGCGACTGGGGGCAGTCAGACTCTTTTAAAGGGGGAGCAGTGTTACGATCTTAAGACTCTACCAATACACGGGTTAGAAAACTCTGCTTTACCGACCGTGGTAGAAGACGTGGAACGGTCAAAGAAGACAAGAGGTGAAAAAAAGGTCTGTCTGTCAAGAAGAAAACGTGTTTGCGAGAAGTTTGGTGTGTAAGCCAATTGGATAAAATCAAGCAGTTTCTTTTATTAATAAAAAATCAATCTTATACCAAAGGAGTTCGTTTTTTTTCTTTTTACTCGAGCAGCCAATAGACGCAGTGCAACAATAAATAACGATTTTTAAGAGCTCTCCCGCCGCAAACATCTAAAATGTTTTTCACAGTGCCCACCTCTTCCGAATGCCTGACAAGCATTCAAGAGTATCCTTTGTCATGTTAAGCTTCCCAACTCGCCGTTCGGAGACGGCAGTTAACTGTAGGTTCCTTCCATTTGTGTAAAAATATAACGCGCACGCACAAATGGTTGCGGGAAGCTAGGCTTGGTTCTATCTAGCACTGCTGAAGCCAAATATTTATTTATTTATTTTTTTTAAGACCTCTCGATGGAGCATATAATCCAATTACTGAAAGCAGAAAAGGGCAATCAATATGACAGTTAATCAAATCGCGAATAAGCAGGTAAACTTCCAAATAATTTGCATCTCGTTTCATAAGAAGGCATTTTGATATTCCAGCTATATGATATTCCAATGGATTCCAGATGGTAGTACGGCACTCAAGATTTGATCTGACAAATGCAAAAAACAGACATTTAAGAGTATTGGGACCCTGGAAGTCTTTAGAATTGCGTAGTATAAATGCTAGCATTGAGTTACCTTTGGCCACTAAAAACTCAATATGCTTAACAAAAGTAAGTTTATTGTCAAAAATAACTCCAAGATCTTTTTTGGAGGAAATAAAGGACAGAGAGACATTGCCGATCATGTATGTGAAAGGAATTGGCGAAAGGTTACGACAAAAAGTAAGGCTTTTACATTTAGAAACATTTAAATGAAGGTCATTTTTGAGGCACCAAATCGAAAGCCTGGCAAGATCTTCTTGCAAAAGAGTACAATCCTGCTCAGAGTTTATAGGCCGAAAGACTTTCAAGTCATCGGCAAACATTAGGCATTGAGAATTTACGAACAAGTCAGGAATGTCCTTTATAAATAAAGGGTGATTTTTTAGCTGGTTTGGTTTTGGCAACACTGGTTTTGACAGCTGACGTATGTTTAGTACCTTGTGTCACTGTCAAACAGCTTCAGTTTGGTTTGCAATTTAACCATGGATCGTCTTACAAATGAACAACGCTTGCAAATTATTGAATTTTACTATCAAAATTCGTGCTCGGTTCGAAATGTTCATCGCGCGCTGCTTCCATTTTATGATCGGCATTCTCGACCTTCTGAGCAGTCTATTCAGAAGATTGTGACCAAATTTCGCACCAAATTTACTTTGTTGGACATTAAACCACCAACACGTTTACGTACTGTGCGTAGTGAAGAAAATATTGCGGCCGTATCAGCTAGTGTGACAGAAGACCGCGAAATGTCGATTCGGCGCCGTTCCCAGCAGTTAGGCCTTTGTTACAGCACTTTTTTTTGCCCGAAATGGAAGTTCTTGACTTGCATGATATGTGGTTTCAACAAGACGGTGCCACATGCCACACAGCACGCGAAACAATGGCGCAATTGCGAGGCGAGTTAGGTGAACAGTTAATTTCACGTTTCGGGCCGGTCAATTGGCCGCCTAGATCGTGCGATTTGACACCATTAGATTATTTTTTGTGGGGGTATGTCAAGGCTAATGTCTATAGGGACAAGCCCGCTTCGATTGACGCACTGGAAGCCAACATCCATGCATTCATTCGTGAGATACCGGCCGATATGTGTGAAAGAGTATGCCAAAATTGGACTCAGCGGATGGGCTACCTGAGACGCAGCCGCGGTCAACATTTGCATGAAATTATCTTTAAACATTAAATTGCAAGGTTCAAACTATCGATTCAAATAAATATTTCATTCATTTTTTCGAATTTTTTGTGTTTTTTTTTTTAAAAAAGTTCTCAACCTCTTAAAAAATCACCCTTTAGAAGGAAAAGCAAAGGGCCAAGATGACTGCCTCGAGGTACACCAGAAGTCACATAAATAGGTGCTAATATTATGCCGTTAATACGGACATACTGTATACGTTCCTTAAGATAGGAGCTAATCCATTTTAGGAAGTTGGAGTTAAATCCAAATTTAGCTAGCTTGTGAATTAAGATATCGTGATTAACGCGATCGAATGCTTTAGAGAAGTCGGTGTAGATGACATCATATTGCAGACCTTTCTCGAAGCCATCCAGAATATGGTGACAAAACATCGAGAAATTGGTAGAAGTAGATCTTCCTGCGACAAAACCATGTTGAAAAGGAGAGATAAAACTTTTCAAAAGAGGTGTTAGTTTATCACAGACTAGTTTTTCAAAAAGCTTCGGTATTGCCGAAATTTTACAAATAGGACGATAGTTAGTAACATCATGTCTAGATCCGGACTTAAAAACTGGTGTTAAAAAGGAGTTCTTCCAAGCTTTTAGAAAATGTCCGCTTTGAAGGGATAGGTTAAACACTAAACAGAGAGGTACAGAAATCGCGATAGAACACTTTTGTAGTACAATCGGCGGGATGCCATCGATACCAGGACTCTTATCAAGCTTTAATAATGATAGGGCTAAATTAACCTCAGCGATTGAACACTCAAAGTTACCAACATTCAGATAATTACAAGACAAGATATCACAAGTAACTTGTGAAGTGGGAATACCACAAGTATAGACAGACTGAAAGTGACTAGCGAACATGTTACAAATTGTTAAAAGATAAGAAGAAGATACATTATTAAGACGCATGCAGTTTGGAATACCATTGGAATGCTTTTTGCTATTGATAAAGCTTCAAAAGCATTTGCTGTTCGATTTTAATTTAGACTCGACACTCGACAGACTGAACATACCGTCTATAGAGGAACTTGTTTAAGACATCGAACTGTTTATTAAGTATCCGATATTGCCTCAGCAGTTCCGGATCGTTGTTACTTTTGCGGAACTGCTTATGAATCTTATTTTTTTATTATTTAAGTTAATGATTACGCTATTAAACCAAATTGGTTTAGAGCCCGTAGCAGATTTTACTTTAGGTGTAAATCTATCAATTGCCACTTTAATAGTTTCTATAAATAGATTATAAGAGCCATTTAAATTACTATTAATAAAATCGTTGTGCCAATTAATACCAGTAATATAACTAGAGATATTGTTAAAATTGGCTTTATCGAAACTGTACTTAAAGTTAGTGACACATGAAACCGGTTTGAAATATTTATACAATTCAAATTGCAAAGATAATGCCACATTAAAAACAGAATTCCGAAAAAGTGGAGTCATGGAATTTGTAATACTAATGCTAAGCTCAGAATCAACAAAGACCAAATCAAGGATATTGTTGAATTCATTGGGCAAATAATTAATCTGCCGAAGGTCAAGCTGAGCAAGAGTATCAACAACTTCACGCTCATAATCAGAATTTACATTGAACGGGAAAAGACTAAAATTATTGGAGTCAAATGACCAAACTAAATTAGGTAATATGATAACACGCTGGTAATCTTTTAAGTCATTTAAAATAAATGAACAATTTTCAATATGTGCCTTATATAATAAATATGGACTCCTAGGTGGTTTATTGAAACTTGCAAAATTTGATCACCAGAACAATTAGAGGAAAAATAGAAAAAAAATGAAACAACTCGCTTATCTTCTTACTACTGAATTTTATTGTCTACCACTGTAGCTGATCGGATGAGAAGTGTGTAATTCGGTTTGCGTTGGCAAAAAAGAAAGCATATGCGCTCAGTGGTTCGTATCCAAAAAAATGGTTTTAACGGTGCAGTGTGCGGCGATTAGCAAGTGCGCTGAAGATGGTCACCGTTTTCCTTCGTTGTGCGATGATGGGATCAGCGACCGATGAAGATGGATTGAATCGATGCTCTGGTTGTCGTGTGGAGGCACCCACGCAGTTTTCGACATTATGTGTGCATAGATTTATGCAATGGTTTGTTTTGTTGCGCTGCAACATCCTGCCGGGCCGCAGAAAGATCAGTTGAATTGCCATCCAAGTTGACTGCTTGTTCGTCTGGTGGTAGAGACTTCTTTCCTTTGATGATTTTCAGCTATCGACTCCGTATCATACATTATATTATAGCCTTGGCTGTGTGAATCGCCGAGATGCTCAGTGATGTAGGTACATGAAAAGCAGAAAAGCGTGTGATCAGTGGTGTGTGGCAATATTTTGTTATTTATATTATTAAGATAAACAAAGTTATTCATTATGTATATATTGTGTTATAAGAAATATAATTGTTGGGTTTAAATAATGTGTGTATGTGTGCTTGTGTGTATGTAGTTACTATTTTATTCGTTTATCATTGGAAGAAGGCAAAGTTTGGTGATAGGACGCTTGAATGTTGAAGTTGAAGTTTTAATTGTGACGACCCGGATTTTCCCATCAGTGCCTGGATGTGTTAAAATAACTCTACCAAGCCGCCAGGGTGTTGGTGGTGTTGATTCATCCCGGAGAAGAACCAGGTGTCCTATCTCTATTTGCAAATTCGAAGACAACCACTTTGGACGCTGTTGAAGCCTACCTAGGTACTCCGACTTCCAGCTTTTCCAAAAATCCTGATGAATTTTTTGCATCAATTGCCATCGATCCAAGTAATTAGACTTACGTTCTGATAAATCCCTTTCCGGAACAGTACTTAATGCGGCACATATTAAAAAATGTCCAGGTGTCAAGATAGAGAGATCTTCGATGTCTCCAGTCATTGGACAAAGTGGTCTCGAATTCAAGCAGGCTTCAACTTGGGTTAAGACAGTGCTGTACTCCTCGAAGGTAAGTGTGTAGTGGCCGATAATCCGTTTAAGGTGGTGCTTCATGGACTTAACAGCGGCCTCCCACAACCCACCGAAATGAGGTGCAGCAGGAGGATTGAAATGCCACGAAGTTTTATTTGCTTGCAATTTTGTAGCTATATCCTCAATCCATTGCTTCATGAGGTGGGGGTTTTCCATCTCCATGATCCGAGCCGCCCCCTGAAAATTGGTCCCACAATCGCTATAAAGGTCAGTGCAGACCCCACGCCGTGCGGTAAAGCGCTTGAAGGCTGCAAGAAACGCTGGCGAGCTATAATCGCTCACAAGTTCAAGATGAACTGCCTTCGTGCTAAAACAAATAAAAATGGCTATGTAGGCTTTCGTAATTTTACTGCAGCGACCTTTCCATGCCTTAAGTTGTACTGGACCAGCATAATCCACACCAGATGTTTGAAAGGGCCGAGCTGGGTTGACTCTACGAGCAGGTAAATTGCCCATTTCTTGTTGCATTTGCGTTGCTTTGTGTCTGTAACATTTAAGACACTTATGAATGCATTTCTTGACGTTCATTTTTAGGTTTAAAATCCAAAATTCCGTTCGGATAGATGCCATCATAAGTTGTTGGCCCCCATGCAGTGACTTTATGTGAATATCATTAATAAGAAGCTCGGTGAAGATATTGTGAGACGGTTATATTATAGGATGACGCTGAGAATATGTTAGGTCTGCGTTTTCCAATCGACCACCCACTCGCATCACGCCCAAATTATCCATAAAAGGTGAAAGTCGCGCTAATTTGCTGCCCTTTGCGACGATATTAGAACTAGCTATCTGTGAGATATCTTCTGCGAAGAATTCTTGCTGCACGGCAATTATCAAACGGCTTTGAGCAGTTGAGATTTCATCTACTGACAGTGGTCCAATTGATTTCGCAGATTTTGGTCTGGAGTTGCTAGCAAATCGAATACAATAAGCTGTAGTCCTAACTAAGAAATAAGTTTTTTGGAGCAGAAGATGGCTCTACAAGTGATGTGATGGATTTATTTTTATTCCTTGAGTGTTTTGTAGTTTTTATTTCCAGATCTGTCTCTTGAATAACAAAGGCTGGATAACTCTGCTCATCGAAGGCTTCTAAGAAATGTGGCCCATTCCACCATAGACGGTTGTCTGGAAGGTCCTTTGGAGAGAGTCCCCTGGATGCAATGTCTGCCGGATTATCCTTTGATGCGACATACCTCCAGCTGGAAAGATTAGTAAGCTCTTGAATTTCTGCCACCCTGTTGGCGACAAACGTAGTTCGAGTGTACGGCGGTGTCTTAATCCAGGCGAGTGTAATTTGTGAGTCGCACCATGCGAATATTTTGGAACTACTAAACTGCATGGTTTCAACGGTATGCACTAGCAACCTTGCCAAGAGTAATGCTCCACATAACTCTAAGCGCGCCAATGTTTGCTGTTTTAACGGAGCAACTCTTGTTTTTGAAAATAGAAGATTTGAACTTATTTGATTGCCATTTATGACTCGAACATACACCGTCGCAGCATAAGCTTTTTCGGATGCATCGCAGAATCCGTGAACTTCGATCTGTGCATCATTAGCAACCCCTATCCAGCGAAAAATTTGAATATTATTTATGCCTTTCAACTCATCCTTTAAAGTGTGCCACGATGAGATTATCTCTGAGGGAAGTTCGCAGTCCCAGGTTTGCCGCTCCTTCCAAATTTCCTGCATGAGGATTTTGGCGACAACTATGCAAGGAGAGATCCATCCCATTGGGTCATAAAGGCGAGCGATATCGGACAAAATTGTTCGTTTTGTAGTTACCTTCGAATCCTGAAGACGTACCTTAAACATGAACACGTCCTTTCCTGGATGCCATTGGATACCTAATGTCTTAATAGCACTCTCTTCATCAAAACAAAGCGGGAGCTGCACCTCCCTGTCCTCAGATTGCACGGCTTCTAATAAACTTTCACAGTTGCTTGCCCACTTTCGCAAAGGAAACCCCCCACTCTTCAGCATTGCAATAAGCTGACGTTGCATTTCCAGGGCCTTTTCTATTGAATCTGCACCGTGAATTACATCGTCTACATAAAAATTCTTCGCGGCAATTTGTGATGCTAGTGGATAGTCGTCTCGTTCATCTGAAGCAAGCTGTTGTGTTCGAATGGCTAAGTATGGTGCAGCGGCGGTGCCAAATGTGACCGTGTTTAGACGATACGTTCGTACATCCTCTCCTTTCTCAAAATGAGCTGATAGGCTGAGTCTTCTGGAGGCACCCAAATCTGCCGATACATCTTAGTAATATCTGCTACAAAAACAATCTTATGCTTTCTGAAGCGTGAAATGTGGTCAAATATATCATCTTGTAACCGTGGTCCAGTCAACAGACGTTCGTTTAGCGATGTTCCATCGGAGGTTTTACTCGATGCGTCGAAAACGATGCTTAGTTTCGTTGTGGAGCTGGACTCCTTAACCACTGCGTGGTGGGGTACGAAGTATGAGTACTGAAGATTTGTCAATGACTTAGGGTCTATGTCAGTCATATGACCTAATGCCTTATACTCATCAAACACACTCCGGTAGTCTTCGTAGAAGACCGGATTAGTTAGAAATTTTCTCTCAAGCTGCAGATATCTACAAAGGGCAGAGTTACGAGAAAGGCCTAGTGCGGGACGCATTCCTTCCTTAAAGGGAAGGCAGACTTCGTACCTTCCATCTGCATGGCGTTGCTGAGTTCTGCAGAAATGCATTTCACACTGCTTGTCTTCAGGTGATAGCATCCGTTTTTTTGGAACTTCTTCAAGTTCCCAAAACTGAAGGAGACTGTTCTCGAGGCCAGAACTGTTGGTAGCAGTATGAAGGGCTCTAACGGTATTATTTGTAGAGATACCACCTGAAAGAACCCAACCAAGCTCCGTTTTCTGAGCCATGGGGCTTCCTGGTCCCCCTTTGATAACCCCTTCAAGCAAAATTAATGGGTAAATATCGCTACCAAGTAATATATCAATTTTACTTGGCTTATTGAAGTCGGGGTCGGCAAGTTGAATATGTTGGAGGTGTTTCCAGTTCAAGCAGTTAATCTTCTGCTTCGGCAACATGGTAGTGAGTTTGGATAGCACCAAAGCATCTAGCTGTACTTGAAAGTTGTCGTTGAAATAAGAAAACATAGTAAAAGAGACCTTGTTCTTGGAAACGCTAACTTTGGCTTCTCCAACTCCTTAAATGTTAACATAGCTCCTTTCCCTTTTTAGATTCAGTAGCTGAACGGCAGACTCAGAAATAAATGAAGCTTCTGATCCAGGGTCAATCAGTGCTCGCAGCAACAAGGGTTGACCTGAAGTTGTAAAAACCTTGACAAGCGCAGTAGCGAGAAGTACAGTATGATTATATCTGTTATCTGCAATAAATGTGTTGAGTGTTGTGGAGGTGGATGGCTTCTCTGTCGTTGCAGACTGTGAGTTTCTTGGGGAAGAGGACGTTGGATGATCATGTGGCTGGCTAGCCGGTAGTGATATGATGTCCGGGGTTGATTTTTGGTGACTGGAGTCAGTAATGTGCAATAGTGAATGGTGTTTTTGTCCGCATACAGAACACGTAAATGTGCTTGTACAATTTTGTGCGTTGTGAGCACCAGAGAGACAATTAAAGCATAAGTTGTACCCCTTGACAATGTCTTGTCTTCTTTTAGGACTTAATGCTTTAGACTTAAAACAGTTACGAATGGAGTGCGCCCATTGGCACATCGAACATTTAGAGAAAGTGGAATTGTGAGAGCTAACTGTGGGAGGGAGAGTCCTTTTGGGTTTGATTAATGGAAAACTTGAGGTCGTTTGCTCCATAATACCCAACATCCGCGACCGCATAAGTAAAAAATCTTCCAAAACGCTATAAGACAGATAATCTATCTATGTAGCTTGAGATGTGAGATTCCCAATGACCTTGAGTAATTAGAGGCAGTTTCTGTACTGTATGAAAAACTAACACAGCTTCCCATGAAGTAACAGAAATTCCCAAGTTCTTTAGTGACTCCTTTGCTTCATTAGTGGTATCCAGAAGTAGTTTAATACTATCCGACGATTCCTGCGTAAGCTTCGGTTGATTAAATAACAGCTTAAATTGATTCTCTTTTAGAAGTCGTTCGTTTTGGTATCTTTTTACTAAGGATGCCCATGCTGAGTCGAAGTTGCTGTCAGTAATTGCAGTGTTACGTAGTAACCGTTCAGCTTCACCACTTAAATTGGATTTCAGATAGTGCAGTTTCTGAACATCTGATATGGAAGCATTATTGCAAACAAGACTTTCAAAAATGCTACGAAACTCAGGCCACATTTGAAAAGATCCCGAAAAGGTAGGTATTTTAATCGGTGGGAGTTTCAATTCAACTAGCGGGGCCTTTGCACCCGTTATCGAACCGTTAAGCGCAAAACTTTGAGTCTGAACTGTATCGTCATGCAATTTAACCTTCAAATCGGACGAATACTTATAGTAAATATAACTCTTTCAGCTTATGAAACGTTAATTGTTCCATGTATTTGGTTTTAGTTTCGTCACTAGCAGCTGAAATAATTTTTTGATGCAACCCTCTAGCTTCACTAAAAGAAGCCTCTACATTTTTCAAACGAGCTTCGTTCATGTACATAGATTTTGAATTTTTATCGAGTAGTACATATGCCTTATGATCAGCTTCTAACTCTTGCAATATAGTTTGAATAGTTTCTATTAAATTCGAACTCTTGCCCTTACTCATTTTTGATTATTAAATGCGAGGACAACACAACACAACACACGATGGCTTATTAGATCAGTATCGATCGATAAATTATAAATTATAATAAATTATAATAAGACTTTATAAAATTGCCACACACCTGTTTATTATGCGTTGATCCCTCGTTGGACTAGTATTTTCATCCACACTATCTGTTTTTTATTCTCGCACTTGTTGTTCTTATGGTTTGTTACTTTGCTCCCATGTTGAACTAGTATTTTCAGGACCAAGAAATTTTCCACACTATCTGCACTAATTGATCTTAAGTTCTGTTCTTTAACTTTTAATACTTTTCATTAATTTGAAAGTTTAGTATTTAAAATCTTTGTCAAATCCGGCTCGAAGGACCATTATGTTTCGCGCGGAAACTTGCAAAATTTGATCACCAGAACAATTAGAGGAAAAATAGAAAAAAAATGAAACAACTCGCTTATCTTCTTACTACTGAATTTTATTGTCTACCACTGTCGCTGATCGGATGAGAAGTGTGTAATTCGGTTTGCGTTGGCAGAAAAGAAAGCATATGCACTCAGTGGTTCGTATCCAAAAAAATGGTTTTAACGGTACAGTGTGCGGCGATTAGCAAGTGCGCTGAAGATGGTCACCGTTTTCCTTCGTTGTGCGATGATGGGATCAGCGACCGATGAAGATGGATTGAATCGATGCTCTGGTTGTCATGTGGAGGCACCCACGCAGTTTTTGACATTATGTGTGAATAGATTTATGCAATGGTTTGTTTTGTTGCGCTGCAACAATAACTTACAAAAACAATAACTTCAGTAGATGGATTAAATTTAATACAAACAGCTTTTTGGTCAACATCGTAAGCTACAGCTGGTTGAGGTAGATTAAGTTCATCTCAGGGCCATGAAGTTTTTACAGCTACCAATACTCCGCCACCTCTCGCACACTCGGTAATAGCAGAAGAACGGTTTTTGCGAAAGACTGTGTATTGATCTTTGTTGAACAGTTCCTCATTGTGATGGTTTTTAGTGAGCCAGGTCTCAGTGAAAACAATGACATCGTATTGACCAGAAGAAGAGAAGAGTAAGACGTCACGTAATTTCGTACGAAGACCGCCCGTGTTATGATAATAAGGGTTGAAACTAGAAGAAGTTATGTTCTGGAGTTTTTTGTACAGTTTTTTGGTTGAGAATTCTTGTAGCTAGGCCTGCTTACGAATTCTTTTACGAGCATCTCACTAGGCCAAAAGCTTGGATTGACCAGTAATTTGCCAGTTTGTAGAGGAGATAAAATCTTGAATGATGACGAAAAACGTCCAGATAGGTTTTCCGCCGTCAAACTGTGACATCTGATGTTACTAGTATCGACGCCTTTAGACGCAATATAATCAATAATATTAGAAGTCTTAGTGCCATATTCAAGACGTGACAAAAATACTAAGAAGGCAGTGGTACAACTTTAAGTAAACAGCCAATAGGAGCGCTATTCAAACGCAGATGTGCGTCTTTAGCTGCCTTGCTGGTAGATGGTTTATCGTTGATGTTCAAGTCGTTGACGGAGCTTACTTCTTCATTACTGGAGAATTCTTTGTCGGTGATAATTTTAGAAGGCAACGACTCGATTTCGGGCTTATCACGCGAATTTGATCTCAGAGCTCGTTTTGATGGAGGAAGCTGGAGTTTCTGAGATTCTTTTAAAACATCCTGAACTCGGCTAGTGCAGTTAAATCCTTCGGATATTGGTGGATTAGAGTTCGTTTGAAGATTTGGAGAATTCAAATATAGAACAGATTCAACCAAAGGTGGAATACTCAACAGTTCCGGTTGAGGAGGATCTAAGTTTGAAGGATTCGCATTCCTTAGTTTGGTAATCTTCCAGTGTAAAACGTCAGGTGCAATATTCCGATGGTTCTTACAATAAAAGCATAGACCAGTGGCCTATTTCACCAAACTACAAATTAAATTACAACCACAAATGTGTAATCTAGTTTCTTGTTTCCCGAATTACAAATATATAATTCAAAATTTGTGATTAGAATGTGGAAAAAAAATTGTTGATCACAAGTGTTCAAAGTTCCTGTTGCACCGGATTTATGATGGACATGTAATCTACAAGTGTTTTCTCACAAGTTTGTTGAATATCGTGATGGTGGCGAAAACTTTATGGTATGCTAATGAACGGACAAAATAAGATATTGCGTCTCTAATTAGAGGTAAAAAAGACATTTTGCTTGGAAAGTTTTAAAATTCTTTAACCTACGACATAATATTGAATGAGGGAAATAATATTTTAAACTCCGTAACGTTTTAAGTAAGAAAGGCTTGAAATACCTTATAGTCATTGAGTGGCAAAATTTGAAGCAGGGAACCGTGGTAAAAACCTACATAATATGTATAAATATACAAATGTACATATGTATGTGTAATATACTAAAAAAGAGCTTCAGCCTTTAGCTATAGTTGTATCTAGTAATTTATTGTTTTTGCGTTGTTAACTTGTAACAATTACATTTTTAAAGATAAAAATTGGTAATTCGGAAAATAACTGGTTCTGTAAGTGGTACAAACTGCATGTTTACAGGTCTCGATAACTATTGAAATTATCGGTAAAGAATTGCTAACATTGGGGCATTGGTGATGATTCCTCTTCAATACCATTAGAAAATCGCCCGTAACTTACATAGATTTGTAAATATAGAGCATAGTGAAAACAAAAAGGTAATACATTTTAAAAAAGTAAATTAATAATAGTTGTACAAACTCTAAACAGATCTGCATACGACTTAAATATTCCGTGCATGAATTTACCTCCATTCCCAAACCAGTTTCTTAAGATTAAATCACAGTCGTCACTTGCGCATTGCGCTACTGTCGCTATTACTATGCCTGAGTCGCAAAGACATTTTTTCGATTACTTTCAATAAGAAACTTAACTTGTAGGAGGAATTACACGTCAACTTTCAGCTGTAAAATATTCTCTAATTGTTAAGTTCACTGCCTTTGGTGAAACGTAAACTCACAAATAAGTCACATTTACATAAATTTGCAACTTGTAAATTACAACTACAAATAACTTTTGGTGAAATGAAAAGTGAAGTATTCCCACAAATTTCTCTTCGTAGACTACAACTACAAATTATTTATACCCAGAGTTTGGTGAAACGATAAAAATCAAAAGAATCACAAATTTTGTTAAAAAATGCTTGTAAAACAAATTTGTGAGTTGGTGAAATAGGCCACAGGAGTAGAGATGATTTTATCAATATCCTTTCCTTTGAAGCCTATGCATTTTGCATGCGCAGTGTCAAGGCAGATTCCACAGGAAGCAAGTACATCATTTGTGTTTTTTTTACAAAAGTAACAATCGGAGTTGCTCATTATTTATGATTGTAGTAAATATTTGCTGAGATGGCAAGCCTGAATTGAATAATTAGCAGGTACTACAACCAAAAGCTCCGCTCGATGAATGGTGGACGAGTATGATGATATGTGGTTTGAGGATAAGAAAGAAAAAGTTGTGGTGAATATCAATCTTGCAATAGAGGCAGAACATGCACTAAAAATTGTACTCACACGGACAACGAAGTGAGATGACCAGTTGATATCACAGAGGAATGAAGAGGACGAAACGTCTAATTCACTCAAAAGTAGCCGTTGGTGCAGTTGCTTGCAGTATGGAAAGAGAACGGGATGAAGTGGTGAGTATCAAACTTGTATTAGTGGCAGAACATGCACTTAAGTTGTACTCACACGGATGACAATGTAAGATGGCCTGATGATCTCCAGACGATGAAAAAAGATGGAGCGATTTCGCACAGATGCAGAATCACTCAAAATAGCAAAAAAAGTGTCTATGAGTTCTAATTAGAATTTTTTTTGTATTATCTGATTTCAGAGAAATAGAAACGAATAAACAACTCGCGGATAACACAAACTGTGAAGCGAGTTAGAATGGTTAGAACACAGCACAAGCTGATTTAAGGCAAAATACACTTTCAAGATGAGACGAAATTAAGGAGGGAGCCGAAACAAGTTAACTTCCTATTCGCAACAATTCACTAAATGTAGCTGTAGCTGTCTGTAGTTGTAGCTGTCTATTGTGACATTCTGTCCAATTCGTCGATGTTGGGTGTCCCTTTTTGTTGACAGCATATATTTTGTTTTGCCCTCGTTTACCGCTAAACACATTTTAGCCGCTTCCATTTCTATACTCCATTTGACAGCTCGCTGTGTTCTACCAATGATGTCAATATCATCGGCGTATGCAAATGCAATATGTAGTTATTTAGTCGTTCAAAACTTTCATCGCTTCCAAGAATCAGGATATTTAAGACAGAGATTTTGGCGATCGAATCCGGTTAGAAAGATAACATTGAAACAAATGGGAATTATTTTGCTTATTTTGGAATGGATTCTAAAACTATATCTTAAAATTGGACATTCCATTTGCTAAAATGTGTAAAGTCAACTACATATATACATACATTCATAAAAAGACTTAATAAATGTAGTTTTTAGAACAAGTATAGAACAGATACAGATATGTATGTACATATTATGTTTAGACGTTTTGGCGGTAAGAACGTGCTGTAATATTTAAGAAAGCGGAAAAGTTAGATTGGAAAAAATTGCGAACCCACCTGCGTCACGTTTTTCTTTAATAGTCGATGCAAAATCTATTATCCCAGCAATTCATTCAGTTTATATGATACTATAATAATTCTTTTCTTTTGGTGCTAAGCAAGTTGTGGAGCAAGGATTTATGCCAACGTTTAAGGTGCAAGGACAAGTGTAGCATTTAACTGGAAGTCTCCTTTCAGTAATCAATTTATTACAAAAACACATATCTACATACAAAGAGAATATTTTTGTTTACGCGGGTACATCAGCTAGTTGAGAAATATAAAAATATTTTCAAGTGCTCTTATCTCTTTCAGAAACTGTTGGTTTGGTTTCTTAAGCCCACCTTCGGAGAGCTCATCAACCCAAGTGTAGCTACTGGAAGAGGAGTCGATGTAGTTATTATTTTTGCACTTTTTTAAAATATATCCGGCAAGGTTTTGAAGAAAATCTTCTTTTAACTCCTCAAACTCCAACAATGATATATCTTTATATTGTCCTTCCTCTGGGGGAGTTTCAATGAGTTACTTGCTGTGGGATATATTTGGGACCTGATTACACCGAAAAAACGTTCTAAGTCGTCTTGATTAAATCTATTTATTATAATATACGTTATACTATATACTTAAATCTTACGTATTCTAACAATTAAGACAGCGATTCGTTGTGCAACAGAATTCCCTTTTGAAAAAGGAGTAGTGAACGTCGAGTAGGAGTTCGGAAATTCTGCATTAATTCATCATTGAATCGACTATGTTACGTTGAACTTCTGGAGGCAATCCGAACGCCTTGGCCCTTGCTCTCGAGTCGCTGGACGGACGTTTTGAATTAAATACGTCGAACCAATCGCTTACGACTATTATAAAATCAGAACATCCCAAGGCATTTGCTGATATAATTTTCTGATCATTTGGAAAAGAGTGAGATATTAGCTTTTTCTCGCAATTTTTTTTTTTTGTGGGCGCCATTCTTACATCCCACAACACCACAGCAAATCATTTTCAAAGCTGAATTTATACAAAAAACACAATTATATTCGAAAAAAAAAAACACAGAATATTCAAAAATACAACTGCTTGTTGTATGCTCGGTATAATGTGACATCAGCGTCCAAAGAAAATGGCGAATTGAGGGTGTTCAGTTGGCATACCTTATTATTCTGTTTATCCTGGGTGATAGTGTTCCATAATGCCCTTGTGGAGTTTGCATGTAAACCGACCGCCATATTGCCTCTATTCAAAATCGTTTACTGTTTGTACTTATTAATTCTTATCGCGTTTTATGTGCTGTCTTTAATTTTTCAGTATGCTAATTAGCAATAGGTATTTTACGACTTATTTCTTTAAAAATTCCTACCATCCACACAGGGGCTGCTTCTCGCAACCATTTGTGTGTGCGTTTTATATTTTTGCACGAATGGAAGAGACCTACAGTTTTGTGCCGACTCCGAACGGCGAGTTGAGAAGCTCATTGATAAATAATACTCTTTGATTGCTTGTTAGAAATTCGAAAGAGGTGGCACCATGAAAAAACTTTTAGGTGTTGAACCCGGGCAGCATTGCGTAGTAGTCCAACGCACTAACTACTACACTCATGTGGTCATATGAATTGAACTCTTTTTGATTAAAATGCCAAGTAACGAATGAATTTAAAATTACATGAAGCGAGTCTCACAATACTTTCGACTTAAAAAAAGGAGACCATACATTGTTAATAGCACTAAGTTAATGACAGAAACATGATAGTATTTTTAATATTTACGAAATCTTAGTCTTAAATGACTTGTAGACCGAAGTTCTCTACGGATTGTTTTTTTGACAAACACACTTCATGCTTGAACTGCTTTACATTTTACCTTCAGTTTTATTGGCTGTCCTTGTATTGAAAATAAGGTACTTTACGTCTAGATTTTGGAGAAAGGAAATCTGATTTATAGGGCTACTTTAATGAGCGTTTGCTGATTACTTTTTTCTGAATACGACTTTCTACTATCCACTGATTACTCCACCTAATACACATCCGAAGCTTTGGTAATACACTCACATTAGCGTTTAGCATGGAAGTCTTTCGAGACCTTTCTTTTCTACAGACAGATACATTTCTGTTAATCAGAATTCAACCGTCATTGCATTGTTTTGTAAAGTTAATATTTTTTCAAGTTCGGTTACCTACCCGACAGAGAAAGAAAACCCTCTCATATTTTTAATCAAAATCTCGCTCAGTTTGAAAAAAAAATCAAACGCCTAAAGGAAGGATCAAATAAATTCTTTTTTCATTTAGTCTGGCTTGTTTGTTGGTTAAAAATTGCCACCCTTTCTTCTACACTTGATGGCCAGTGTTGTTTTTGCAATCAAAACCTTAGTCCATGTCGTTGTAAAATTAATCGTCTGGGCGCGACACAGCTTACCACCGCATTCACAGGATAAAACCTTAATTGTTGCATCATTCTTCGTTATCTTTGTTACCATCCCCTGGTTAAAAGTGCAACAATCATTTAGCCTGCAAGGCATATTATGATTCCAAAAGAGAAAAAAAAGACATGTACTTGAATTAGAGATTTTGGGATGAATTGCCATCGTTGATCCCTAAAATTAATTTTCCTACTGACCTCTGTCCAGCGCATCGGGAGGAAGCAGCCGCAAACAATGAAAATGAATTCACTTTAGGGATGTTATGATGCAAAGGGCATACATAAATGTGTTCATCCCTCCGGCGCGGCGAATGGAATTATTGAGTAACCGGTCTTTCCGGACACTCTAATTGAGACTTGAAGTGTGTACAAGAGCAAACTGGCGGGACACTTCGATGACAAATTGGCCGGCACTGATTCAAAGGTTCGTTCAGCTAATGAGATGACCTGAGGTCAGTCCAACCCCTATGATGTGTTTATTTATGTTTGATTTTTTCTTATGCGTGTAATGACTGTGGTGTTTACACATAAACATATTGTTTTGTGCGTATATGACTTTTCTGATTGCATGCCACCTCCTGGTGTGACCATTGTCCGGTTTTGTTATTTCCTCACATGTAGTTGGCACTTTGTGATTTGTGTGTCCAGTTTGCACAGAGGTAAGCCAATTGGCTGGGGTGCATATTCAAGTAGTTTAAGTTGTGTTTTATTGTCTGAACATAAAATTAACGGATTTAATGTGTAATAGAGATGTTTGAGGCTCGGACTTTTTCAGTAACCGGTTTATTCCTGTGGTTGTTTGTATTATATGGACTACTTAGGGAGAGGTCAGTATGAAGGAACATTTAAAACAATCTTGGACTAGGGCTACTTACCCGGATTTGCAGAGATTTTGTACTTAGGGGCTTACTTAAAGGTAATGACGACGTGACGTAGACTATTGTTATTTGTGAGTCCCTTTATTATGTAAATAATATGTATTGTAAGAAAAAGGCTGATTTCTATATTTTAAGCGTTGTTGAGAGTGATGTTGCATATCTTCATAGCAAAAGCACAGCATTGTGCAGTGCAATCCGACTCAAGTAATCTGAGTACTGGACTGCTAAGCCATTTGGTTACAGTAAAATCCTGGACCCACTACCTAATGGTCTGGTTATGTCTCCAACGTGGATTACAATATTCCCAAGCTTAACTTCAAGATGCTATTTGCTGCAAGTTTTCCAAGCAGGAAGGAATGGAAGCGAGGGAGAGTGGTGATAGATTTCGATACAACGGTATTCACCGATGGCTCCAAAATTGACTGCGGGTTAGGCGCGGGCATTTTCTCGGAAAAACTCGGCATATCGAAACCCTATCGCCGAAAGATCCTCGTGGCCTGTCACAACTTAATAAACCACCCAAACAAAACATCGCTATTATTGCAGATAGCCAAGCCGCATTTAAAGTCATAAATTCGG